>JAUELA010003115.1:0-12180 GCA_031471845.1 Boltenia villosa | reverse complement strand
TGTAAGTTAACGTTAGGCCTAATTAACGTTTTTATATTCCAAGTTACTTCCGATTCAATAGATCAAATGTGGAATTTACACCGTTATACGTTATACAGGGGTGCCTTCTATAACCTGCATTCCGAATAATTCTAACGTTACTCCCAATTTCTGTAGGCATTTTTGTTTCATGGACGTTGCCGTTTACGTATGGTCTTTGTTGATTGCTAATATCTTCCTGTGATATCTTACAGGAATACCGTAGTGGCCAAATTTAACATGACAACTTCGTGTTGCAATCAATACCCAAGCATAACGTTGCCGTCACTAAAAACTGCCCGCCATGCAATTATTCAGAAAGGGCCAATTCGACCTCACCGCCCTCAGAATCAATATCCGCTCAGTAAAGTAAGGCGATTTCTGATGAGCTGGTTTGAGGAATATAGGTGGCTACAATTCTCGAAGATAACAGAGGCTGCATTTGCTTCTGTTGCAGAATTTTCAATTACATGGTAAGTTGAAGTTGGGTTCCCTCTCGATTGCATCCTCTAAAATTAATTCTAATATTTGCCCGTGTTCCGGGTGATTCATTATTTTTCACTTTTCATTGTGGTCATGAGTCGAAATTTTCATAAGTGTAATGTGGTGTTTCATTTGAAATATTTTTTATACAGGTGAATCTCTTATAGGCTAAGTATTTTATTATTCCAGTCTCGAGTAAATGCAGAAAGCGTGTTTGTTAAGGGGTTTACCAATTGGAAAGAAGTTATAGAAAAGTTTGAAAAGCATGCAAGCACAAAGGCCATAGATATGCGATTGATATGTGGCGTGACTGGGAAATAACGAGGCCAGTAGATGAACAGGTAGGTGAAGAGAACGAGCGTCAGCGTTCTTTGTATAGAAGAAAAGGCAAGTGTATATTTTAGTAAGTGAGTGTAAGTGAGGAATTCGTAGAAGATTTTGCATCTTCAGCAGATAGACGCATGGCCCTGCGCTAAAATCGAAAATATATTCGAATACCCTTTTCAAATATGGATGAATTCCGAATAGCCGTAGATTTTACTTTCACAGCAACAACAACTGAATTCAGAAATTGCATTGCATTGAAATATTAGGGGAAATCATCATACACCATTTAAAGCAGTTAGAGCACAACGAAAATGGAATGTTTTACTAAAAATTTGAGAAAATTGTCGAATCTTTTAATAGAAATAAGAGCAAAAAAATAAATTGGACTGGAAAAAATTTTTTTTTACAGTATTTCAGAGCTATACAACGTCATAGTTTATATTCGAATATACTATTCGAGTTAGTCAACCATAGTAACCACCATGTTTTCATGTTTTTTGTTGTTAGCTCTAACTTTTTTGCTTCAAAATCATCTTAAATTTACATGTGTACACTGTACACGGGTTCACATTACAGCGGATATTTCTCCGATCACGACAAATTTTTATTTGTATATTTTCAGATCTCTATGAAGTACAGTACTTTCTTGAGTTTTCTACTTGAGTTGAAGCACTGGCGCTGCCAAGGAGGCGATAGTCGATTTCCGAACGGCCTAAAAACGATCGCTGATTCGAAGTCGGCGGATCGAAAATTCTTACGTCTCAGTCATTATCTTTTCCTAGATTATACTCTCATATCCCTACTGCCCATTGTTACATCATAATCACACCGTTTGTGTCGGGATTTCAAAAAAATCTTGCCCCCCATTTATTTTGGTCTGGCGGCGCCACTGGACAAGGATAATTGGAAAAGTCTCACCTGTTGTACAATTCAGAGCCCATGATTAAACACTGTTACAAAGCTAACAAATATGAAATATATTTTATCTTGTTTTTCATTCTTTAGTAAAATATCGGAGTCAGCGTAACGAGTCGTTATTAGATACCAACGCGTTAGCTTTGATCAAATCCTCATGGTACGGTCAGCCTGAGTAGGACTGTTTTCCCATCACTTAGTTGTCTTTTATCAATCTCGTTGTTATGGAATATCCTGATGAATCCAGTACATTTAGCCCAAAACATTTTTTTTTTCATAGAGAAATCGAAAAAAAAAATTCTCGAAAAATTAAACCTAACCATTCTAACACTAATCTTTTCCCCTGAAAATATTGGCTAAATATTCGGATACCCTATGTACTGCTTACTGTCAGCCTAACACTTCAGATAAGACAAGATTTATACAGCTTAATCCGAGTATATTGCCTGTTAGTCAAATCGATTTTAAAAGCTTAGAAACAAGTTATTTTATCTTTTCATTCACATGAACACAATAAACATAAAGCAGTGAAAACAAAGGAGCTAACTCAAATTCTGTAACTTTAAATGTTGCAAATATAATGTCTACCGACCAGATTTTCTTTTAATATGCTGTTATAGATTGAATATTATCATGTCCAATTAACTTGATATTGGAAATCACCTCTGTGATGGGTCTAAACATATTTTTATATTGCAGTGAATTGTCCGTAATGATATGAGCATATTTTTCTATACTAACCGCTGTTTTTTTTAATGACGAGAAATGAAAATTCTACCTATCTAAACCTGCAACTAATAACATAAAATGAAATTAAATGTGACTGTTAGCGTTGAAAACCTTCAAATTTTAATTCAGTCAATTCCTTTTACAGCAACATGAAAATATTTCATTCACTACATGTCGGAATATCGTTCTCATGTTTTCAAATTACAATCAAACAAGAAAACGACATTCTTTAAACTATCTGAGCGTCCAAAAGTAACAATTCCGAATTATTGAAAAAAGAGCGAAATTTCTATCATATTAAAATGAAATAAATTTAACATCAACACATCATGAAAGCAAAAACACAAATAAACTTTATTTAAGTGTAATTCAAATTCGATTTCTGGAAATTATGGAAAAGTGAGCAATTCAATCATTACTTTTTCGAACAAGCAAAAAATATAAAATGTTACCAATTATCATGAAAAACCTTCAAATAACCTAATCATTGACTGCTTTTTACTGCAATTATTACTAATTCATTACAGAGAAATCCATTCACGAGATTATGTTAATTTTCGTACGCTAAAGAAATACGAAGGGCTCGAAAGAATAATATCCAGGGGCACACAATATTTAAAGATTCTTTATTATCTACTAAAAACGAAAACTTCTTTTCAAAACATATCTGTTTTCTTTTAAAATACTTCAAATGTTTAAAGTAAAGTAAGAACGTAAACATCAACACAAAACAACATTGAGCAAAATATACAAAAGTCAGCATTTTCAAATAAAAAGTAAAGTTTTTCTTCTCTTCTGGACTTTTCAGCAAATTCTGCTAATTCTTTCTGAATCTCCTGGAAAATGGAAAATAAAGTATTTTTATTGGAAATAGAGGGTAAAATAGTTCAATATTTGATCACATTATGAATAGTGAAATAAATTGCAAAAGCACAAGAAGGTTAATGAATGAAGGGAAGGATGAGAAACATTATTTCAAACAAACCTGTAATCATCTGATTAGAATCCATTTCCTCCCACTGCAGGTGGTATAACCGGTTGTTCCAGAGCTGCTGCCATCTCCGCCTCTTGCTCTGCTTCTGCGATCTCTGCCTCTTGCTTTCCGTCTAGAAACCCCGCCGCTTGCTCTGCATCTGCGATCTCCGCCTCTTGCTCTGCATCTGTGATCTCCGCCTCTTGCTCTGCATCTGCAATCTCCGCCTCTTGCTCTGCATCTGCCATCTCCGCCTCTTGCTCTGCGATCTCCGCATCTTGGTCTTTATCTGCAATCTCCACCTCTTGCTCTGCATCTGCAATCTCCGCCTCTTGCTCTGCATCTGCGATCTCCGCATCTTGGTCTACATCTGCGATCTCTGCCTCTTGCTCTGCATCTGCGATCTCTACATTTGCAATCTCCCCCTCTTGCTCGACATCTGCCATCTCCGCCTCTTGCTCTGCATCTACGATCTCGGCCTCTTGCTCTGCATCTGCAATCTCCGCCTCTTGCTCTGCATCTGCCATCTCCGCCTCTTGCTCTGCATCTGCCATCCCCACCTCTTGCTCTGCATCTGCGAACTCCGCATCTTGGTTTGCATCTGCCATCTCCGCCTCTTGCTCTGCATCTTGAATATTCAAATTATGCACTTCGACTGGAATCTCGATTATAACCATTGGTAGCTGATCGCCTGCAATATTCCACGAACAATTATGTCCATTTCCAACCAATCTCGTTAGTTTTTAATTTATTTTCATGAACTTAACGCATTTGCATTACACAAGAATATAATAAAAACGATTTAAAAACGTAAATTTTTCATCAATAAGCGATTGTTTGTTCACAATTGAGATGTAATCCAGAACTATAGGTTCCACCTTTGTTGAAATATGAAATTTACCTCCTTCTACGACTCCAACTGCTCCTTCCTGATCTAGTTCGGTATTCCTCATGCGCTGCCAAAATTCGGTCAGTTGTCTGTACAGCCGACTACGCATCGGGGCCGTTTTTTTAGATATCCACTCGGGGGCGTCAGAGTACAAGAACGGGTTGAGTGAGCTGTTGATCGGAATTAGTATCATACCGACTGGAACGTAGACCTCATTTGGTATATCGATGCCTGTTGAATGAAATTATATGTTAGACAAAATAAAGCAGAGAAGTTAACAGTCATATAGATTATTATAGCTTCGTATCGGAGGCATAAATCACTTAAACAAATATAGAATAGTCCTTGGTAAAAGACTACAATTGTTAGGTGCTCATCGTATATTCTATCTGATATTTTAATCAGTTCTGAATTTTAAAAATTGATATTCTGAAGGGAGCCTGGACCCGGGGTTTCTTTCAATTGTTATTCTGCACTACATCTGTTGGTCTGTTCCATACTTAGTAAGGATCCGTTGAGAATAGAGGATTTTTGACAGAAAAAATTCTGATTATTATATAAATTGTGGATCTCGTTCGTTTGATGTAGTTCAGAGTCCTAAAGTTCAACAAGCTCTATTAGAATCTAGGTTTAATGTTCATACCAGATAGTTGCAGAAATGCCATGATGCAAATAGGAATCCAGCAGAAGAAGTCGGTTGTGACGATGCGAGTAACTTTTCTTTGAAGATCAGCAGCTCGTCCAGAAGTTGAATTCGCAGATGCTTGGGACTTGGCAGCTTTCCTGGTAATATAGGTAGAATATTAACGATAATTATATATCTGGTAATATTATCATGTTATTTCGGAAAGACTTGAAGGTACGAGAGTTTTTTACACTTTTGAATATTATTATTTCATATTCTGCTGTCGCTTTCTAACCATGACCTGCAAGCTGCTTTGTTTTGTGATGGATGTCAATAGAATTCGAATCATTTATAGTGTTTAAATCCCTTATTAGAATAGTAACAGAAGTTGCTCACTTGTAGATGATGATGTATCCCACAAATATTGAGATGAATGCCAAGAAGTTGATCAGGATAATGGCAAGCGAGTATCCCCATGAAGCATTGTTGGCTCGGTCTGGGAACAATGTAGGAAGGCAGACGCCATGAGAAGAGTAAAATCCAAATCGACGTTCAGCAACGAAAGATGGATTAAATTCTTGTATGAGATCTTCCAGTAGAGACCAACTACCGATTCCTCTGATGAAGTAATGAGAAGATGGGAGGAATATTTGATATATTTATTGTATAATAATGGGGAGACACTTATGTGGTTGGAATGATATTTATTAATAATGATAAAATTCATAATTTTAAAAGATCCATTTTATGTGGCAGGATTTTATTCATTGATATATTTAGAATGTAATATACTGTAGGATACCAATGTCAAATATTTTTAAGTACTATCCAGTGCCGGTATAATTGGAGGATTGCAGCAAATTCGTTGGAAGAAACTAGTTATTATATGGGTAAAGCTCATGAAATAAAACTATTTTAGTTGTGTGCGAACGAGACCATGTGTTATATTATTAATGAATTTATAATTCTTGTTTCAGGATCCTCGTCGTTCGCGCTGCAAACGGATCCATAACTTAAACAAAGCATGGAAGAAGGATAAACATTTTGTTGCCCAATATTTCACAACTCTCGACATAACATTATTAAGATTGAAGGTTCTGTCCAGAGCATATTTTTCCATTGGACATATTGACATTTTACGTGTTCGTTTTGTTTTCGTACTTTACTTATATTAGACGTTTTAGACTTGGACATTTTTGCTTTGGATTGTCCAGGGTTACAGCTATCTTAGTACAACCATTCCAATAAATAAAAAATCTCAAACCCATGCTCTCTAAGGAATGCCTCATCTTTCTTCTGCATCAAAACCATGGTCTTTGTTAGATCCTCCAAGTATTCTCGTTCAACACAGGTAAATAAAGGATTCTGGGGATACCTGTGATAATTTAATAACATTAGCACTCCATGTCATTTAACTTTACGATCCTGAAAACTACTAATTACGTTCATGCATTTGCATTCATCGACTTATCATTGAACAACATGGATCATTATTTCATGTATGACCTCCTTCAGCATTTCTAATCCTAATGATGGAAGACTCACCATATGCTTTTAACAAAGTAATCCTGAAGAGAAGGAGCAAGTGGGATCAATGCCAGAGTAACAGCGACCGCCCAAGATATCACCATGGCAACAATAACATGCTTAATTGAAGTCGTTGCAAATGGTCTGAAAAATATAATTAAATATTTCATTAAGTATGAATATAAAAGTGCATTAGATAAAACAATGTATATTACCTGACAACAGCCTTGAGTCTGAATCCTGTCATGACAGTCAGAGCTAAGACAGACTGCTCGGAACCAATCATCAGGAGAACTCCAAGTGCAGAGCAAGTTATTCCACTTCTCCAGGCATGATCTTCCAGGCAATAGTTGACAAACCTGGAGTTTTGAATGCACACGGCCATTGTGTAAATCTGAAATTATACAGGCTGTTATTTGCATTGATGATAGTACGTATTACCATAATTCTAATCAAATGTTTTTTTTTTCTACATATATCTGTGACATATTGGCTTCCGCTGTATAAAAAATTACACGATACAGACTAAATCCTCCACACATTTTCAGACGTATGTTTCAAAAAATAACAAAAATTGATATTTAAGTTTATTTACCCCAACAAGAAGATCGGCCATTGACAAATTCAATATTAATATGATTTGCGACTTTTCAATGTTGCTTATTTTTTTCCACGTCTTCACAACATTCTTGATTGAGAGACAAAATACACTCGAGTTCCCAATCAGAGCAAAAAGACCTAGAATAATGTTTGATGCAGAGAAAATATGACATTTTAATTTTTTGCTATTTTTTTTTAATAATTTCTCAATTTTCCAAGATTTTTACAAGATCAAGTTAAATATTCTCATCTATCTTTATATATTGCTTTAATCAATAATATATTATTGTATAATAACAATTTATTGCTAAAACACAACTTACTGTGATGTAAATTTGAGGAAAGCTTTAGAAATGTATTTGTCTACATGCGAGTGAATATATTTGTATTGTATATATCTATTTTTATTAGAGTCCTTTTTTAAGTCTTGAATCTAGCTGGAATATAAATCAAATTTGGGATGCTGTATTGTAAGTACATGCAGTATTTTTCGCATCTATGATATAACTATATTATCTTGAAAATGTAAGATATTATATGATATTAAAATGAAAATGGCAATATACTAGTCTACTAGTCTTGTTAAGATGACTAAGATAGAACAAAAGCTTACTAATAATCCAGAGAAATGGTACCATCCATTCTGCGCTAATCATGGATTTATCATCTGAGAACACGCCTCGAGTACAGTCCTGACATTCGTCTATTCCAGACTGGCAATCCACATTCCCGTCACAAACCTTTTTATAAAGAATTTTTATTAATGTAAGAAATTTGTGGACTATCTTAATTTTGTGTTCAAATTACACCATGATGATTGGTGATTGATTGGAACGAATCTCATCGACTTACCTTTTTCTGTCTGTCCAGATATTTCGTTTCTCCAGTGTCATTGCAGTAAAAGTGTGTCAGTCCACAGTTGGTTGAGTTAGAATTGTTATCCTGAACAACAATTTTAATGTAACAATTTTTCATGGCCACCAAAGTTACAAAAATTGAATCACAGCGACCAAATATATGTAATCGTTTTTAGGAAAACTACAGAAAATCAGTTCAAAACAAACAGTTAGTTAATCCAACACTTCTTTCTTTGCCTCTATTTATATTTCAATAACTTAATAATACTAATAATATAAAGAATACTTCTCTCTAATTTATCTATATTTATAAATTGATATCTTAAGAAACCCCGTGATGTATATTACACCGTAATAAGGTAAACCATGGCAATATTGGTTTAATTCTAGGTGAAAGCTAAAACTTTTACTTATTCTCCAGACCTCACATTTGTGCCTGTTCTCTTCGCATCCCTTCTCATCACTTCCATCCGTACAATCCTGATGAATATGAAAACAAAAATCATTGATAATCAATCTTATTGATATAAATAGTGCATATTAGCAAAATATATCAATCAGGCCACTGTTGCAACCAAGAGTCATCAATATTTCACAGCTATAATATTTGACCGAACCAATAAATTAAACAAATGAAAGAAACTAAGAAAGCCTCGCTCACAAGTTCTGAGACTTCTTCCAATTTACAAACCATACGACGATAGATTTATCTATATTTCATTCAATAGAAAACATCTACATACCTTGAACAAATCACATTTTCTTTCCACAGCAATATTGATCGGGGATTGGTTTTCACAGTAAAACCTGAAATTATATAAACAAGGAAGTTAAATGTGATAATAGGTCATCTGCGTATCAGAATAAACAAGGGAGAAACTCTCTCGCAAGTCGCAGGATAACTCTAAAAGTTATGTAGTGGTCTAACAACTGCAAAGCAGCAGCAAGTGTCTCTTATGTGTAACCTATGTGGCATTGCAATGATGCGTCATCAATTCGTAGGATTTCGTGCTCTCGAGCTCTCATAACGCTCCAAAAACCATCTGCAATAAATCCCGCACAAAATAAACGAAATGGCAAGAGCGAAACAAAGGAGCAAGGTTTTGTAGACGGGACAAGGAGGAAGCAAAGAAGAATAGAGATAATTTACATCAAATGTCGGAGAATGTAGAGAAAGTCTGAAAGGCATGAAAGCTTAACAAATGCTAAAATTAAACCTACTGTTACCGAAGTCTGAAAAAATGGATTTAACCGAAGAAATAAATTATTCTTAACTCTCAAAGTATTATATCTGAAGAAGAAAATTAAATAATATTACACAATATCAAGTAAACAATTAGGGGCGAGTAAATCAATAATAATAACTGTGCTACTCAAGTAATTATTGTTTATTAATTGTATGATTTTCAGTGAAACATCAGATGGAACACAACATGGCACACAAGTAAGCAATGCACATGTGAGCGGTAGTTTTAACTATGGGTCATATGTTCTTTAGGGCATGAGAATACAGGAGTTTTGTTTACCTGTGTGGACAGTAGAGCTCGTCTTCTTTGCCAGGACAATCTACAACACCGTTGCAGATGCTCTCGGCCGGCAAAACGGATGACGTTGATAATCGATTCGATACAAAATTGCCTGACAAAAAGGATGACGTCGGGCAATTGAAACGAAGGCCTCTAAAAGTAGAATATGATTACCATTCAAACTAATTATGAACTAAACAAGTAGATTAAGTTGTATCAGATATTCAATGTTGAAATAGAATGTAAGTGAGTTGATTTCTTATAATGTTTAGGTGTAAGGATTTTGTTGGATCCGACAATAAACGAGAAAATGATCGGGTGGCAGCAAAATCAATTGATCATAATACAAGTTGCAGCGAGAATATCTTAATAACTTGAAACACTAAGTTATATAACCAAACTTATATTTTGTAACTAGCAAAGGTCCTATACGTGTATAAATAAGGATGATGCCTCTTCATCTTGTATGAACGTATTCTGTCAGTCACAAAATAAATATATATAATTGAATGCATGATAGGACAGAAGCGGACTGTAAATATAAACACGGCCATATCTGCCCATTATCTAATGATATGATATTTCAATTATAAGTTAGAAAAGTAAAATCACAAAGGAGGTATATTGCTTAGTAAAGAGACTGAAAAACTATGTTTTTAGTTAATTTATAACGTAATGAAGAGTCTTGAAAGGCATTCAAATTGGAAACTTACCATTTACGATCTGTTAAATAAATATGTCAGCTTTAAAACATAGCTCTAATTATTTTGTATTTTATTGATTTCAAAATTGTACCTATTGCATTGACTTGTATTAAACCTTGAAAATAGTGAATTAGTTTCATTAGTTAATTTTGAATGTTTTGTGTTTACGATGATTTAAATTGAATACGGAGCAATTTGATGATGTGTAAGATGGAACTTACGGAACTTACCGAACATATTCACAGAATCCCGGAGGTTCATCACAATCTCGACATTGATCGTGCATGTAGAAGCAAGACGGAGTTCCATCGCACTGCTTAACACGTTTACCTATTGACAGATAAAAGATTAATATTCTGACGAGTCATGACAAAACCTTCCCACGAATCAATTCACAGCAACAAAACCGAAAAAGGACAAATGAACATGGTTTGAACGTTTGTACAGTCTCTCTTGTCTGCTTGTAATCACAATGGCTTCATATCTCAACGATTATTTATATTAAATACAGCATAACCAATTTCTGTTGCTTTTCCAACAAATTTATTTAGACTAACTCACCTGTCAGAATGCAGTTGAAGTCACACTTGACAATGGGGGCCAGTCCACTTGCATTGGTTGCAGGAATATCTTCATCTAAAATATATATCAGAGTATTATAAATTTGAAATAGATTATAGTCAACGTTATGAGCAAGAGTCATGTATACGCTTAATACACAGAAGGACAATGAAAACTTGATAGGATCAAAGAACCTTATAACATATATTGTTAATTCTTATTACACCGTTAAAAGGCGGATTTCATTTTTTATTCCGTTCTTCGAGTATATCCTAACTCCTTTGACGTAATACAACAATCCGGGTTAAGACACCTATGCATGCTATCAGTACTTTTCACATATTTACATCGGTGAATAATGCCCATAATGTCATGATTGTAATTGTGATGTTATTATTAGACAGAGTAGCAGACCTGTGATTGCCGGTCAATGTTTTAAGTTGTGTGATACTCCCCACGTGTTTCCCTGGAGTGAGTTTTTTCACAAAAACAAAACTGACAATTTTTATACAAATTAAAAAGTCAATATTTTGATGAATAAAAAATATGTAATTTATATTTTTCCTATATCAATTCCTATTTTGAAAGTCATCAACCTGCATATGTAGGAGGTATAGCGAAAAAAAAGACTTGAAGAACGAATATATTGCTGGTTTATCAGCTCTGAATAATGTATGTTAATCATGGGCTTGTTTACTGACCTGTGCATTCTTCTTGCGTAGTAGCATCACAATATCTCTCGTCCAGTCCATTGTCACAATCAGATCTACAAATAAGAAAATGAACAACAGTATAAGAAATAATTTGCATACGCACAAATCTTTGTTAACCACATGCTCCATAACTCGCCATAATGGTTATCTTTCATGACAAAATTTCTCGATATTCAACTCCAAAATTGCCCCCATAAGCATTGTAACATCATAACATGCTCTAGTACAGTGGTTCCCAAATGGTGTTCCGCGGAACCAAAGGGTTCCGTGGAACAAAGTTAGGGGTTGTCAAAGTTAGATGTCAATTAAAATGAAGATGAATTATTAAAAAAAATATACTTTCGAAGGAATAGAAATCACGAGCGAAATATCTGCATTCAGCATTAGAATTGAACAAAACTTTCTGAACGTAACTACAGCTCACGCTGCTCAGCCGTAGTTTGGCAACTATAATTTGTACTGTGACGTAACAATCATCTGACTTCTCGCTCATTGTTCCCGCTTCGTGTCGTAGTATTGAAAAAAAAAAGAATGAAAGACAACAGTAAAGTGCGGTGATTGCTGGCACTACACTTACCTCTATCCGAATTTTTTGAATTTGAACTGTACAATAGATCGATGGTTAAAATATGATGTAAAATAGATATTTTTTGGGTAAATTTAAAAGATAAATATCCGAAATTATCAAACAAGCCATACAAGTGCTTTTGCCATTTGCATCCACATATTTATG
>JAUELA010002895.1:0-12185 GCA_031471845.1 Boltenia villosa | reverse complement strand
ATATTGTAGAAATGGGCCTGCTTTCAATAATTGCTGAAATATTTTCTCTCACAAGTATTGTAACCGGAGTAGTGGCGTTGTCAACTAACTCGTGGATTTCACCTGATACTGGATTATTTTCTAAAGGTAAGCCTGTATTCAGTTGACTTCATAGAAGGTCAGTTCACATCAAAATAGTTTGCTCTTCTAGAAACTATAATGGCTTACAATTGGGCAAAACCTCGGGTCATTTACTCAGTGTAGTGTGTCAAAGTATGTTAGATTATTGCGATCTCACTTGATTGTATCAAAGTGAAGGAAGAAACTTAATGTGGATAGCAACACCCATAGCTTTTACTTGCGTACAATCAATGAGAACAGTGACGAGGGATCTTGCAAACCAACGATCTGAAAACTACTTACTAATGTTAAGATCAACCTTTTTGTATCTCCTATCACAGTGGTTCTTGAACTTTTTTGAGCGCGACCCCAAACTGAGTTTTATGAACACTCGCGAGTCGCGACCCAAACCCCAAAATCGAAAAAATGTGTTTTTTTAATATTAGTACTCATTCCAAATACAGACGATTTATTAGAAACAGATCATTGACTCAGTGTGATTGATGAAACTGAAATTTCCCTTTCATTATATCTTACCTACTGCAACCCTTTAGCCAACATGGCGGGTCGCCACACTATCAACCCAGGTACTCAAAAGAAGACCTTGGCGCGACCCATTTTGGACCCTCCGCGACCCATACTTTAAGAACCACTGTCCTATCAGGTTTACTGCAATCATAATACCATTATCCCTCATCAGTAGGCAATTCTCTCTTATATTTTCTCTAGATGACGACATCATAGTTCTAGTCGTCGCGTTCATCCTAGTACTCGGTCATCTGATCTGCATCCCAGCTGTTGTCATGATCCTCATCGACATCGTAAGAACAAATAGAAAGAAGGTTATGGTCGCCGGAATATTTTTACTCATTTCAGGTAATTAGAATGGACCTAATTTTCTTTCTTGAGGACTCCTATTTTAGAGGTGTTGGAGCAGAGGTTTTCATTATCGGTTCTACGTACCCTGAGGGGTCTGCGAAGGATATGCACTATGCAGGGTTCCGCGAGAGCATTCTAAAAATAGTCATTTACAGTGCATATGGTTCAAGCATTAACATCTTGCGATTTTTGAATTCATACACTTACACAGTTCTTAAGACAGTAAAAGCTATTTTAACCCTAGAACGAGGACGCATGGTATATTTCTCCCAACGTGGTTTACTGATTACCTACCGCGCGACCAGTAAACATTATGGTTCTAACTGCCATATAGATTCAGTTTTCTCTTGACCGTTGTAGATGAATGAAGTGCGGCCGCGATTGCTGAGTTTTGGAAGGTTTTCTACTCACGTCAGTGACAAAAAAAAACAACAACAAAAAAGTCTAATAACAATATTTTTGATAATATATGTGTAGGGGTCTGCCTTCCACTTATACGTCTATAAGGAAAAAACTATCAGAAGAACCAGGTCCAACAAAATCGAAACTATTTGTTGCGTTCTCATAATTTGTGAAAGACAGTAGCGGCTCCAGGAAGGACGTTACGCTTGGTGTGAAATTGCCGTTGCTTCATCGTAAAAAAATGAGATCCAAAAGATTTGTATCGTTCGTATTTACATTTTATTCAAATTAGCGAAAACTTTTCGCGCCTTATATCACATTAATAGCTTACACATTTATCCTGGAACTATGTCATTTCATAACACCAAAGATTTGTGCCCTTAATTGTTTGTCTTCACAAGAGACCCCCGGAACGTCACATTAATTTTACTTTTCAAATATTTGGAGATCCGCGAGCCATTCCTTAAGAAAATAGGGGTCCGTGGTCTAAAAAGTTTGGGAACATCTGTGTTAGAGGATCCAGATGGCAACGGTTTCAAATTATAACTAATATTATAAAACATTCTGACGCCCTCTAATTTTTTATAAAAAAAAATGTCCTACACCACCCCTTTACCTCGACTCTATATCCGCCATTTGCTAGAGGTGACAATCACACTACCTGATAAACTTCAGGAGCTGCACATTCGTTAGAACGAGGTTGGCCCGAATGGTAATGCACCCTAGAGATCAGATTCAAGACCGTTCACACATATATGCCAGTTCTAGGACAACTGCTCGCCGAATCGGACAATTGTCCCCCGACTAACGTCGGCAAAATTACTAGATTACGACCGTCAATTGCTTTATCTTTCGACAACATCCCGAAGTCTAGCCTTAACCCCTACCGTAACCATTGGAAGAACGAACAATCGCATTTGTCAAACATGCTGGTAATGATGTATAAATTAATTTGTAGGTAAAATTGATATATTCCACTATATATCCACCACAGCTTCTATGTATATAATGTGTGAGCAGGTGTCCAGGAACCATATATACAATAAATCTCTGACGTTACAAATAGGAATTTTTCAGCAGAAAACAAAGGTTAAGGTTCAAGTAGCGTTAAAAACTATTCAGTTGAAACAGCTTCGAATTTTGCTGAAATTGTTTGGTGGCATCACAAACTATTGTTAGCATATAATCATATTTTCTTTGTTTTCATATTGAAGCTGCAATGCTTGAGGCTCACAATCGTTCTGTATTGACTGATTCTCACTTGCGTAATTGCCTAAGCATGTGCTTGTCGGGATACACCTCAGATTACGAAAAGTTAGAAAAATAAATGAAATTTCGGGCATGTCATGTCAATGAGTGCGGTGAAATTAAATTATTGACCCAATCTATTACTGTATTAAAAATAAAGAAAAATTTTGTGCTATTCAACTCCTTCTCGGTTAGTGGGGTAATTTTATTAGAAAACGATCGAAACCAGACAGTAGTTCCACCCCATGTTTTATTTGATACCCTGCTACGCACAATTTTCCTATTAAATGACATCCATATCCATAGAACATAGCATAAATCTCCTTGTAACACCGAAATCAAAAAATAATTTAGAACGCGTAATTTCAGCATGTCTTCCATCATTGCTCCATGCATGGCGAACAAGTTTTCTTTGAAGAAAGAAGACAAACATGATTCAGGGGTGGCCTGGGATCCGAAAGGTCTCTGATTGCGATCGATTTCCTTTAAAATTACCCCACTAACCGAGAAGAACTCACAATTGACTGTATTTTAACACAACAAGAGAATGGGTCAACGATTTAATTTCACCAAACCTATTTATGACATGCTAGAAAATTAATAATCTTTCACCGTTAACTGGGGTGTATACCGACAAGCACACGTTTAAGCAATCACGCAAGTGAGACTCAGTAAATACATAACGATTGTGAGTTCCAAGCATAAATGTAAAAACAACAAAATGTGATTGTGTGCTTGCAGTAGTTTGTGAAGTCACCAAACAATTTCAACCAAAGCGAAGTCAAAAGCTGTTGAACTGCACATATTTTAACGCCACTTGAACCTTTACCTTGCTTTCTTCTAAAAAGATTTCTAATTGTAACGTCAGAGATTTATGGTATATATGTGCCAACGGTCTCGACTCTGAACTCACTAATACGCATTGCATTCGCTGAAATGGCCCCATCTCTATGGTACAATATTTTGAGTCAAATCCAGCGGCGCAAAGAGTTAAATTTTTAAAGGATTTATTATTGAAAGTTAGACAGACTGTGCGATCGACCAGAAACCTTTAGTAATCGCGACCGACTTGTTGGCCACCCCTGGCGTAGAAAAATGGCCATCTATTACAAAATAATACAAATGCTAATGTTTAATAAAAATCACAGTAGCGGTACTTATCTACTATTTCTTAACCGGGTAAATTAACCTCGTATCGAAAATTCCAGTAAAATTGATCGTATGCACCAAGTCCAAATTACACAATATGTATATTATGTAACTACCTAATATTTAAAATACACTACCGGTAAATAATGGGCCTGCAATTAAACATCTACCGGTACCGTATGTGACAATGTTTTTATGTGCCTGCTCAAGAAAATTACGGTAATATTCACCAAATGATCAATGGTACCGTAAATCAGCATTGAAAGAGCAATGCCTTCACAGGATATCCAATATCCTAACAAACTTGTGCAATTAGGTACTGCACTACGCACTGCAAGTAAGTAAAACACGTAAATTTACGAACAGCCACGCATAACCTACCTCCAGTAGCGGTTTGACGAAAAGGGAAAAACGTACTCAGGGCTCGGTAATATAAACTGCAAAATTCAAACTTTGATTGTGGCGTCACAATACTAATGACAAGAAGTTACGCTTCATAATAAAAATTCTCAGATTTCTCATATTCTGGAGTACAATTATTAATTAATCAGGTCCTACATGTAGCATTTTTAAAATATATATTTTATATTTTTCAATTTCAGGATTTACGCTCGCATCTGGAAATATCACGTACACCATGATCAAGAGAACCTCTATAATGACGTCTGCAGCACGTGTTGGTATTGGGTACAGCTTTATATTAGGATGGACGAGCTGTGCATCGGCTTTTTTGGCTGCCATGTTTGCGTTTTTTGGGGTCTGTGGATCTCATCATGAAATGTATGACCTATGGTCGTATTGCTGAAGAAAAATACTTATGAAATGTTTAACATTATCACTAAGAACGGTATTTTCTACAATTCAAAGGCGAAGTTGGGCGAAGGCCCTTTATCTTACAATATTGATTTGCTTACTGTTGTACTGTTGTAAATTTATTATATTTTTGTGCAAACAGGGTGTTGTTTTTTACTTTATTTCATAAAATAGATTGAATGGTATAATAAATCCCAGTCGCTTACTTTAGAAACTGTGGTATAAAGCAAGGCTGTGGCCAATGTTCCTTCTGATATGTATCCTTGTGCGAACGCGCATATATTTTAAAAGTAGCGCACAAAGGAAATTGAACCGCGCACTAACAATGTATTGTGAAATGAACATTCTTTATTATTTTAGTTTATTTATTATTATTAAACCAGACAGCAACTCAAAAAAGCCACCGTTATTTAAGCTTTCATATGAGACAGCTTTTTCATTACATTTTAACGAACAAAAAATTCTGGCGCACATAGCTTATTATAGCTTTGCTAGCATCTAGCACAAAAAGACACGAAAATCAAAGGAATATTGGCTACATCACATGACTCCTTGGACCCCTTAATTTAGGGTAGATCTACCTCCGACACCAGTAACGGAAGAATTGCTCCGGCACTGCACTGGTTAATGGCTGCGCGAGCTCCCGTGCCAGCTTATGTGTACTATAGATTCGTGATTAAAATCAAATGGAGTGACATAGAATCGTTGATGAGCGCACAATGGTGCAGGGCAAAGCAACTTTTCAAGCGGATTTGAGATATGTTATACCAAAGTGGGTGAAATCTCACTTTCTCAGGACTTCATTTTTATACATTAAAACATCTTTTTGGACAATATGAAAATATTGCTCGAAGCAGAACATGTTGGTAAAATTTAGGAGAATAAATAAATAAAATGCATATGGATTATATTGATGAAAATTACATTTCAAAAGTTATAATTAATGTGTATGTTTGTGCAAGTGTATTGTGTATGCATGGAAAAATTAAATATATATTTTAAGGACAACCCCCTTATAAACCGAACAGACGAAATATGCTTGAATGATTTTATTTAGCACTCTCTCAAATCCACTAAATATTCAACTATATAATATATAGATATATAATGTAATATGGCGAAAATTAGAGCAAAACTTATTGAAATCAAAGCAAAAATTATCAGCCTTCATCCGGCCGTACGTAATTGGCAAACATTGTATCTATTAGAATTAAAAGAAATAAATTAGAAACAGTAGCAATTGAGCAGTGAACATAAAGAAACATAAAAATCGAAAATCGAGCTGGGGAGGGAGAACAACAACTCTCACCCACACACATACACACTTCCATGTATGTAAAAAAATGGAAAAAGTTATTTAATTCCTTTTTATGTGAATTAATGTGCAATCATGAAAAATATGTGTCAAATTTATGTTTATGCTATTTTTGGTAGAAAAATGAAAAATCACTTGGTGCAAGACTCATGTACCATTAAATAACCCAGACTATCAAGTATATATTACAGTCATACACAAAATTGTGTTTAAAGAAATATTAAATACAGTAATAATTTTATTTTAACACGGTCAATTTAATAATAGTGGTTTCCAACAACTGATTGTAACATGGGTTCAGAATTTTTGTAAGGAAGTTGGAACTCCAGTGATTGGCAGGGTATAAATAGGGTGTGTGCTTATAAGTTTTATGACATCACAAAATATGGCACACCTCTTTTTGAAAAATCTATTTTTTCTATAGGATGTTACAAATTTCTAATCGACAGGATAAAAAGGGGTGTGCCTATGACATCACAAAAACTGACACACCCATTTTTGAAAAATCTTGGTATGACATATCTTGGGAAAGATTCGGAATCTGTGATTGACATAATGTAAAAGGGGCGTGTTTATGACATCACAACATTGGACACACCCATTTTGAAATTTTTGTTATTCCCATGTATACCGGAAATCCACTTAACAATATATATCGTTGTAATATGTAGAAAAATAATGTATCGCAAGCTTGCATGTTTATACACAAGAATAATAGTAGCATTCAAGATAAGTGCAATATACCAGTACAGAGTATTATGTGAATTCTATGCTGGTTAGAGACTATCTAACAGGCCACCCTATCATATTTATATAAATTTCATGGTTTAAAACTTTCACTTAATTATCAGGGTAGGTATCCATCTATTTTAATATAATATAATATTAAAGTACTCCTTTGGAAATTTCATCAGTGCAAGAATAGTACAGAACTCAGTAACAGAAAATAGCCACAAATATAGTTTTTAGTTCTCAATTTTCAAGTACAAAAATTGCCCGATATTAGAGACAGGCGATACAATTCAAATAGCTGAATATCCGACTCAATTCCGTTTCTCAGCGGGCGAATAGTGCAATTTCGAATCATATAATAGCGACTTTATAACTTTAATTTCTGCTCTTACAGCATTGGCAAATCTGGCCCAAATTAAACAAAGACAAGTAATGTACGAATGACCAGTTTGAGATATTCAAATCAAATTATCTGGGTAAAAATGAGCAGAACAGTAAAACGTTCATTTAACCTTGGTAATATCGTAAGCACACTATATTTTATCCAAAAATATAGCATCAACATTAAATTAGTGGGCAAGAGTCCACTTGAGCTAAGCATAGTCTATAGGGTTGATGTTATTTATGGATGGGGTTAAGTTTAAGTGATTGTTGTAGGTCAATACAAAATTTAATCTTACTCATTTAAGTGACAAAACTATCTATCTACCTACCTAGTGCTTAAACCTCCTAATTGCACACCTGAAAACAAGAAAAATAAAAGTGTTTAAAGATCATAAAAATCGTATTGGATGATATGATTCATATTAGATATGTGATCGGTGGCAAAAGACTCCTAGGATGCAATATTCACAAAAAAGCAGTGAAAATGATGTGTTTTAGATCAAAAATATCAGTTTTATATTTTTATTGTTGATTTAGTGAACTTGAAGAGTAATTTAACCCTTTTTAATTCTATATTAGAAAATTTCTAGGTTTAAAAACGTATAACCCCCCTATACGGTCGTATAGGACCGAAATGAGGAAAAATGTATAAGTTAAGTTGATGGGGCATGTAATGGATCTTTATCAGTTGTGTTTGAGTTTACATTCAGCGCAAACAGCATTTAATAACTTTCAGAGTCTTAATTACATACACCAATGTGTAGGGTGAGGTGGTGTTATGTGACCTTCACTGGGTTAAGGTTAGGTGGTTGTTTACTTACGATAGAATTGAAGGTTATTGCAAGTTTGGCGAAAAAAAATAAACATATAGGATCACCCAAATCCTAGACTTCATTTGGTGGGTAGGCACAATCTTACCCATTTGTGTCAGTAAATTTGTTTACAACCTCACAGCCCCGCCCGGGGGTATTATGTGGGGTCAAGATTGGGCTGAAATAACCCATTTGTACCAGACTTGGTTGAGAATTTGCCAAAATTTTCATCTTTTTCAAAATTCTTCAACTATTTCAAGTCTCTAGACATTGTGGGTACCGGTAAAAATGCAGAGGTAGAAATTAGTGCAGTGGTTGTTATACAGGGCTTGAAAGTTCACCACAGTGATAAAAGTTCTTGGCAATTGTTGAATCCTGGGTCCTTTCGCTTCGACCAATATTCACCGTTGAACACCCATGAGTCCTCCCCTTTCGGCGTATCCTTTACTTTCCTGTGAATAGGGGTAAATAAAGGGTTAACTAGGTGAATTTGCAACTTTGCCCATCATTACCCATTCCTTATAAAGAAGACTTCATGCTAAATTTACACATAGAAGCTGAACAACAATTATGTTGTTCGCTATATAAATTAGGGCTACCATATGTCGTGATTTTCCCGGACATGTCCTCTTTTTTGGTCATGAAACCTGCATCCGGGAGAATTTTGGAAAAGACTGAAATGTCCAGAATTTCATGTCCAGTTTTTCTGCTACGCCTTCATAAACTACATGAGAAACGTATTTATTGCGTTACTTCACATTTAAACGTGAAACATACATTGAAAAACGCAATTTGTAGATTGACGATTTTTAAACGTCGTTTGAAGTAAGAGAGAGCTGTCCTTTTTTCATTGCACAGATATGGTAGGCATGAAACTGTACTACAAGGACAAATTAATATAAGAGAGAGAATAAGAGCTTCGTACAGCAAGTTCCCGTTCAAGTTGAGGTCTCGTGAATTAAAATAATATTTTAATTGCTCACACTATAGCTTAATATATTTAGATAGAAAGAGAAAATTTTTATTTCTCAAACATTTCCTTGGGCCCAGATATGCAGTCATCGGTCAAATGACTGGCAATTTGAAGGCGTTGACAGTCGTCAAAATTTGACACCGGTCAAAATGACTGGCTATAAAATGGCAGGAATATTTGTGTTTTCAATGCAAAATTAAACAGGACACAAAATAACTGTAAAAGTCCGTTTTTCATACAATGAACGTAAAAGTTCGTTTTTCGAACGATGAACATCCTCAATTTACTTTTGTTTACTTAATTACGCCTCTTCGCATTTATGCACTGTTTTTTTTAAGGCAAACACCAGCTTCGACTGGCCAAGGCTGTCAAAATGACAGGCCTCCCAAAATTCCTCTTTTGTGCCCTGGATATGATAGCTCCTAATATGAATAAGAAGTCAAATATTTACTTGAAAAACATGGGAGAATATTCATCTCCTCTTTCTTCCCCAGACTTCTTTCGATCTCGTTGCATTTGTTCGATTCGTTGTTTCTCTTTCTCGGCTCCGTCTAGGTTTCCTTCTTCCAAGTGTCTGTGATGAAATGAAGAGAAGAGAATAATAATATAGATCAGGGTTGGCCAACTTGGCAATGGTTGCGATCAACTTTGAAATTTTCTATGCTATTGCGATCGACTACAATTGAAATTACCCCAGTAACAGAGATAGAGAACTTAGCGAGCCTAGCAAAACAAAATTTAACATTGAAAAACTCACGATTGACTGTATTTCAATACAACAAAAGAAAATTAGAATGGTTTGATATTTTAATTTTATTTTCATTAAACTCATTACTGAGGAGCCTGAACTTTCATTTGTTTGACCAACTTTTCCTAATCTAGGATGCATCCCGACAAGCACAGCTTCAAGCAATCATGCAATCAGTCAATAGAGCACGATTTTTAACTTTATCGAATATCGAACGACGTTGTCCCACCCTGCTAATAATGTAAACTTACCTTCACTTGAAATCGCCCACTCTATGTGATATTATATTTACAGTCGAGTCCATCGGCAAAAACAGATGAACTTTTAAAGAATTTATATAGTTACACGGTGCGATCGACCAGAAAACCTTCCGCGATTGCCCGGTCGATCGCGATCGACTTGTTGGCCACCCCTGATATAGATGAACATCTTGGTTATTACAGAGCATGGGTTTTTTCGATCTTATCTCAAGGTATGGAAAACAGAACTCTTTAAGACCAGTTCATAAGTAACGTCTGTAAGTATGCATGGCACTGCCGTTACCGTACACATTTCGAGTTAGAATGCCTTTAAAGAGCAGACAACGAGCAACATTTTACTTCGCTCGATAAGGTACGAGCTCAATCATAACTCGAAATCATGGGTTCTTAACCTTTTGATGATTCCTGACCCCAAGTGGATTGGCCAATATGGTCCCACACCCTCTTTCCTTGACTGTCGAAATAATCATAATCACCAGTCGTATTAGCTGAGAGTATGACTTCCAAAGATTTCAATAGCATGAGCCCACTTTGATATGGATAGCTATGTGGAATAACAGTCCAGTAACAGTTAATAATCTAGCATACTACCCAACTACCCAAGAAAAATAAATAGCTTACATGAAAATTAAATAAATACAAACATCCAGGGATCAAGTCCCCCAATAGTTTGTTTCCTTACTCCCAAGGGGTATTGATACTCAGGTTAAGAACCCCTGCTCTAAATGAGTAAATCCAGGGCTGTGGAGTCGGTACATAAAATTTCAGACTCCGACTCCTCCATTTACAAACATCCGACTCCGACTCCTTTATTCAATATAATAAATAACTAATATAGTAATGCTGATCTGTAAACTGTGTCAAGTGCTGACATGATTTATCAGACCTATACAACAGCAGCAAGGCATGGCTCTAAGTTACAGGTTCAAACATTGAAAATTAATCTCTGAATTTTAAAAAATATTTAAGAATTATTCAGAACCAGTTCGAACGGTTCAAACATATTAGGAGTCGGAGTCGCTATAATTTTGTCCAGACTCCGACTCCTGTCAAATTTGCTCCGACTCCACAGCCCTGGTATGGATACTCTGGTTAATAACCCCCGCTCTAAATCAATATCTAAAATTTAGATTCAGGTTTCGTTCTTAGGACCCCCCCACTGCAAACACTGCAACTAGCTTATAGTTCCCACCACTTCCTTGTGTGAACGCTCATATCAAAGTATCACATCACATGCCCTTTTGCAGACTTCATATAAATATTGGTTTTACCTCTGATCCGGACGGAACCTTGTATCAGTCTTGGGTATAATGTTCACTTCATTGTCATCGAGCTCATTCAATTCCACTGCAAACTGCGTGAAGCCGTAATATTTCTCATAATCAGATGGCATGGTGGCTAGAAGGGAAAAAATGAAAATAAATGAATTTTCTACATATAACGCCTGATATGACAAGGAATTGGAAATCAACCATCTATACCAGCCATATCCAACCCTAATGTCTTATTGGGCCAAAAAATGCATCACTATTTGATGTGGGCCGCACAACTCAACAAGATCAGACAATTTATTGCACATCCGATTAAGTTCAAACCAAATTACAAATATATAAATTACGGCCACGCTTCATCGGTAATGAAATTTACATTGACAATGCGGTAATAGTTTAATTATAAATTAAAAGACTATGATGAACGCAATATTTTTGCTTATGTTGCTGTTGAATTGCCAAGGACACAGACACAGTATGCTCTTACAAAATTGAGTGATCAACTGGGCCGCACAAAACCTTCGATCGGGCCGCGGGTTGGACATAGCTGATCTATACTTTGTTAAAATGATACTGATAAGAGGGAAGAGTCCAGAAAGTCTCAAGAAAATCTAATTCAGGCCACTTCTTTCATCATGATGCCTTTGAATTTCAACATTTCTGAATTGAAATATTTCATACAAACCAGGGAAACAATATTGTGTTATTTTGTCTGTTACTATCAGATATCAGTGAAAATTTTTAATCAATTGGAACATATTTTCTGTTACTCAGTTAAATTTATTCAATCTTGTTCATACAGTAAATTAATATAGATACTACCAGAAACAATTACATACAAGCAATGTGCACAAACTCAATGTCAACTAACTCACTAAGGTCAGAAGCAGTTCTATTTATATAAACAAGTGAAGCATAAAATTAGACTAGCAAGGTTTAAGCAAAACGAAGAATGTCAAACACAATAATCAAGATTCAGTTACAACCAGAGATGGGACCAAGTCATCAAAGTCGAGTCTCGAGGGCCTAGAGACTCGAGTCAAGTCAAGTCTTTTCAATCCCATGGTCGAGTCAAGTCAAGTCCGAGTCACTGACTTCTT
>JAUELA010002785.1:0-12185 GCA_031471845.1 Boltenia villosa | reverse complement strand
TGCAGGGATTCCATGATCTGGCCATTTCAAGAACTGATATTGATCGATCTCAATGATCCTTTCTTCTCCCTGGATAAAAAATAGATCGGTGGTTGGGTGATTAATTTTCATGATTATATTCACAAGTAGTTAAACATACTTGATGTAAATAATTTGGTCAGATTACTTAGATACATAAAATCTCTTCTTTTGAACGTTATTCGTGTGAAAAAAATTGAAAATGATAGCCCATTAATTAATTATTTAAGGTGTATATTCTTTGACTTATTACCCCCACAATGTAGCTGACTTGTAAGGTTCTTCTGATGAATCCACTGAAATTCACCTCCTGCTTGTTGGTGACCGTGATTGATCCAAATACTAAACTTTTACCGCAGTCAGGCCAGTACTTTTCGCACTTTTTCTATTGTGATGAAAAGAAAACATATGTTATTTTACCTTTCCCATCCTATGCAAATTCCCTATGCACCTTTGCTGCTTCCACGCATTTGGCTAGCATCACGATAACTCTGCATTGTTGCTCTACAACCATCAGCCAGAAGTCGTTCACTGTGCCCGGCAATGGACCTTGAGTCGCGATGAATTTTCTTTCCTTTCTGAAACCCTGGATCAGGTGAAAATAAATATTTTTCATTTCTAATATTTAATATACTAATATTATTTGTATTTATAGAAGATGAATTTTATGGTGCGAAGTTATATTTGTGGGACTAAAAGCATAGGAATCCTACTCCGTACGTATTTCCTCTTCACTTTAACACAAATCATAATATCCTGTATGTACAAACAACATGGGATCTTTACCACTTCTATAAATATCCACTCATAAGGCAAAAAGCCAATCAATGAGAGGGAACATGACAGTATTTAGTTTTAGATGCCCATTTTCATTGCTTTTGAAGCGCAAGGGATGAAGGAGTAGACATGACATATGAGAGTCCTGATAAATAGAATGAGAGTAGACGAACATTTAACAATTTCTAACTTACATTTACATATGAAGCATTGATGTATCCAGTTTCACTATTTTCAATGACAACTCTTGAAACATCAACTGTTAAACAAGATTCATACATTTAAAATCCACAAAAAATTGTATATTATCTATATATATACCAATTTAACTTTCCTTTCGTAACTTTGCCAATAAAATGAAGGTCAGTAAAAAATGTCAGTCTGAAAGTTTCCACTTATACTAGTTGGCGATGTAATGTTGGTAAGATAAAAAAATTCTGTTATGGGGTATATACATTGTACAGTTTACTGTGGTTATCAATTCTAATTTATCACGAAATTATTTTTAGGGCAAATATGATTCGGTCTTCTACATATTTGGTCTTCCTTGAACCAAATAGGAATCAAGCTTGGTGGAAATTAGATTTTAGATGCATACGTACATGGCAATATATTCTTATATCTGTTCTTCTTCTTGAATGCCAAAGCCACTTCTGTTTGTCCTTTGTCTGCTTTGGCTTTCGCTTGTAAGTCCTGGTAAAGAAAAAAAACATTCTCGTTACTCTTTGTCCATGCGATTATTGGAATTGAGAAACTAAATGTAGCATTGGTTCTCGACTATTTTCTCTTTAATCTATGCATACTCTTTCTCATTTTTTTTTTTTATTGATTGATGTATCATATTTGCCCTCGGATTAACCGGAAAGCCGTAGCGGGCTCATACGTGGACGCATGGTTCGACCATGCCGGCTTGCGAGCATGCTGAGCTTGGATAACGGAAGAAACCGTGACCAAGGTCAATTGAAACCCCTCTGTATCGGCGAGGAGTTTAGCGTCCCCAGTCACTACTCACGTCAAGGCTCAAGTGCGAACATGGCATTATGCAGTTGTGTAATTCTAAACAAAACCAAATAAAGAAAACCTTGAATTGTTCTTCAAAATCTTTGCTCTTATTCCTAAGCATTGAATTGTAAACTTCTTCTAAATCTACCAGAAGAATCTCAGATTCGGATTTCTTCACTTGATTCGTGTCAAATGCTGAGTTTTCATAGATCATGTCTGCAATGGAATGAATGAGTTCGGTCAAACTGTTAAATTAGTTTATTTACTTCAAACAGGAATCGCCACAGGAGAAATTATTGCAATTCTTGAGTAAGAAATTCTAATATTAATAAATTTTAAACAATTTTGGGTTGTGGTTAGAAAGATTGACTTAAAGAGATAGCAATAAATATTGCAGAGATGAAATACTTCGCCAATTTCATTCCTCGGTAAAAAATTCTGATATATATTCCGATTATAAATTTTCAAAGTGAGAGTGTGATTTAGAATTTTTACGGGTCGAGTGCCCGGGGAGGAACTGAGATATTGGTCACCTGGTGATACAGCTTCCATGTTGTGCGGTAATTCTTCATCTGACGTAGTTTCGTTAGTCTTGATAATTTTTTTCCTGGAAGTAATGTAATGAAATTGTAATGAAAAATTCATAAATGATTGATAGCCATTATAGGAAGATTTGAGACTTCAATTGGAATAAAATTATAGAATGATTAGATTCATGATGATCGATTTTTGTTTCTCTTCTCATCCATGACATGATACTTCAAAATTGATTTAAATGATGGGCAATTGATTTTTCAAAATTCTAAATAAACCAAATATTTCTACTGACAAAACTGATCAGAAATGATGCAAGTGTACATTGTCAATTGATATAAGGAGGTTTACCTTTTTACAGTCCTTATAACTAAAAATATGACAAGACCCAGCAATACACACGAGGCCGCTACAACTGCAATGACGATCCAGATATCTGTGAAAAAATATAAGGAGCATATTTACATATCATTTTACCTCATTAGGATATAGGATATTTTCTCCTCACCTCCCTGTCCCTGTTCGCCATCATTTTCATTTTCATTTTGATTGAGATGTAGATAAATATTTTCGAAATGGTTCTCTCCGCTCTTTTGGAACAGAATCTCCCCACTAGTTGGCGTCGAAGATACAATATAGATGCTGCAATATCAACGAGAAAGAAAAAATCATTCGTCCAGCTGATCGGTCGCTTACTCGACCCATGTATGCTAGTCCAAATGATATAGCTAGTAAACAGGCACTTTCGTAAACATGTATCTGCAATAAAATCATGGCATTTATTACAGCACTGGAAATTTATGTGTTATTATTGTTTGATACATTAGCAACCACTCGTATACGACTTCTGCTGGTGTAAAATTTTCCAAATAAATTATTTTTAAATACGCATACGCTAAAAATAACCGGCAAAGTAAATGTTTATTGTTGAAAGGTAAAGCGAAACAGGTGGGAAGCCAATGAATATGACCATCTGTTAAGCGATTCTCGTATTATCATTTAATCTATTCAAATATTTGTTTTGTATTTGTTTGAGGAAGATGAATAGACTTTGTACATGCTTTTGCACAATAGATCGCTGTGTGACATATGCCTGTAGATAAATAATGATGTCTCTCTCGAATATTTCGAACAGAACATTATGTTTTACGGAACAATAGCTTAATACTTTTCCATCTTCCAACATTGGACTAGACTACAATGTGCTAGATTTTTGTTCTATATTTTAATATTCATTCCACTCAATGCACAATATCATTCTCATACCTGTAGGATTTATTTTCTCCCAATTGTAAATTCTGTCCATAATATACGTCATTTTCTTCGCCAGTTACGTCACGCTTACGTCGGGAGGGGAGTTGATTCAAATCGCATTGGGTTGTACTGTTGTCGCCGATGATGACTTCATAGGTTGACACTGAAGATGGAATGCTGGGATGCAAATGAATTCCATAGTTAGAAATTACGCAATGTTGTAATATTTGCAAAGACTTCATATATTGCAATTCAGTATCGACTCATGCGTGACAACTCAAACCGCTCGGAACAAATTGAGAGGCAATAGTGTTTTGCACACACCGAGTTGTGTCCTAGCATATGAGCAAACTAAGAAATTCTCGAGACCTCTGGTCCCTATGTGCTTTACGTTTCCCACTTTTTATCAGAATAATAATTTTTACTGGAAATATCTCATTCAGACATGAAGTAAATATTGGAAATACCTTGAGTTAAAATGACCTAAATGAATGTCTAAATAAGTGGATATTCATAATTAGATTGAAATTTAACTGAACCACAGCCTGTGATGTTACTTGAACAGAACGTTTCACTCGCCTTGCTACTTCTATTGCTAAAGTTATATATTCCATTTCATCCCTCTTTGACAGTGACTCGTTTGCTTTCTTGAGTTGTTGCAGAGAATATGAATCGTTTGATGTGGAATCGTCTTCTGGACCTTCTTTCATAATGACGAAGAGGCAACTAGAAGAAAAGAATGAAATGTTTAAATAGGAGACTTAACGCACTTATAATTGACGAACCCTTCGTCTGAGTGAATAAAAAGTTTGAAGACATTTCTGTGATATTTTTATATCAGGCTAAGGATAGCGAACGCTTCGTCTGAGAGGCAAAATAAACATTTATTACAAAAGATGTGGCATTTGTAACACATTTTTGCAGAATACAATTCATTATATCAAGGTCGTTGTAGAACATACACGTGCTTAATATATTTTGTGTATCGGTTAGCTGATAACTGCATTACTGTAAGATGTAACTTCATCCGTTTTGGGTTTGTGATGGTAATTTAAATCTGAGGTGATTTTTACCAAGCAACGAGTCGAATTTTATTTGGACAAATGTTATGAGATTCAAGACAATATGTCTTGTGATTGAGGCGGTTAGAATAAAAATTAAATGTTTGAATTTAAGAACTAAGAGGCGAAATTCAAATGAATTACACGTGATGCAAAATGAGATTCATCATATCCATGACGTTATACAAAACGCGCTGAGTTTATTTTGTCTATCGATTAGATGTGTTTTGCTTTCGATCATGTTCCTTTATCTTTGCGATAGCAATCTAAATCTTACGTAATTTTTGCAGAAGTTTATTTTGACAAATGTAATGTAATAAAATATGTATCTAACCTCACAGGCCCATTCGTCTCATCTGGTACTTGCAATGTGATTGTTTTCGTTCCGTCTTCATTGACGTCATTTGACACTCCAGGAAGTGACAGAGATGAGGGGGCTGTGATGATAAGATGAACATTGATAGGTCAGTGCGTATGCAATAATTCTATAACTTCAATAATAATTCTATAACTTCAATAATTCTAATTCTGTGTCCCGCATATGCGTGTTTGATTTTATCTAAGGACACTAGAGAAGAATATTTATCATTGTGAAAGCTCTGCCATAATAACAATTAATATCAAATGCGGAGATAACAAAAGATTCTATTTTATTTGTTTCAATGAGTGAATATTGCATTCTTGGTGCGTTTACGTCATTGATCTTATGTAATGTAGCTCAATTCCTATATTTATCTCATAGGATATTGAATGCCAGATAGTTGAACGTTTCAATGCATCTCTAATAGGATATTGCATTTATTTTGATAAGTGTATTCCAGCAGTCGCTCAAAGCCCCACCTATGAGACTCAATTCCATATTTATCTGATAAAACAAACTTGCCTCCATATCCAGTGATGCATCCTCCATCAGCAGTCACGCCCAGACTCAATCCAGCACATGTGCGAGCTTGGATAACAACAGAGTAGTTTCTGTTCGGAAGCGTTGTTATGTTGTAACTCATCTCTGATGCTGATACGTTGACAGTTGAATGCTCTGTTTCATAGATGTTGCGTTGTGAAGTGTAGACAAAGGAGGATTGGATGATGAGCTATAAAAGGAAGGTTCCATATTCAATTCATATATTTATTAATAGATATTATTTTGCAATTAAACGATATTAGCAAATTGACATATCTAACTGTGCAAGTTTACAATTTTTTTTGCGAAATCTTACAGTATCACCAATGATAGAACGTGAATTTATTAATTGAAATATATGGAATGATAGTATATAATAGGTACATAAATACCTCATAGTCAAGGATGTTAGCAGCAGAATCCGGTCGTGACCAGCTGATCGAACACGTCTCATTGGACTCACCCACCATGGCGTTTCTAACTACACCTGAGACACCACCAGTAGTTGCTGATTGAGTTACACTATACTCAGGCTTACATGCTTCCCCATTGCAGGGAGTTACCTACAAAATAAATTGAACATTTAAATTGTGAAAATATTCGTTGTAAGTTATTATAGCGTTAGTGTGTTGTGTGTTGTATGTTTCGTCGAATATTAAAAATTAAATGGATTGAACTATTGTATATGAAATAATATTATTAATCAATGTGATTTATTATGGTTATTATACAATTATTAAACTTATTGTACGAGGAAGTTGCTACCGTAATGGTGTACACTGATTACGATGCAAGATTCGGAATGGTTGTGGTTTGATTAGAATCATCTGTTGGAGTCACGGATATTTCTGATTCGGAAAGATTCATCGCGATGATTCTGAAATTTGAAAATATTAAATGAATGAGATGTATAAAGCTGTATTAGTTTAAAGAAAATTAAAATGCGTCTGTTATCATAATATTTTGCTATTTACCATTATGAGGTATGCTTACATCAAAAATTTCAGGTTGGATTGCTCTACACAAGGATTCCAATCGAGTAATACTATTTAACTTCTCACGCCTCTCATTTGTATTGCTTATTGAACTTGGCAATAAAATCAATTTACCTGTGTCTAAATCCAACAGCACTGGGATGAGGTTTCCATCGTAGAAGAAGATTTGAATTACAAGGTTGTGGTTCAATTGATTGGATGGTTGGTATTGCTGAGACTGGAATAGGAAGAGAATATTACATATATTATGACGAATTCCGGTGAAAGCTTAAAATAAAGCTATGACACAAACCGTAGGCAACTTACACCCTGGGCAAAATTTGCAAGTGAGAATCTCAGGAAGTTAAACAGTGACATTAGTTGTTTAATATTTCCTTGCTACATTCAATCAGAGAAAGACTTGACTGAAATACCAATTGTTGGATTTCAATTTAATTTCTGATTTCGTAATAAATTGACACGTATGCCTAGATGCATGACACTAAAATTATCCACTCACAAGTTTCCATCATAATAACTCAACCAACCTTTCAAATGCGTTACATTCATTGCTGTATATTCCATTCCTCCGACGACATTGCTACCTTTGCATGTGTATTCACCCTCGTCAGACAGAGTGGCGTGTTGGACGTGTAAAGTCGAAGTTCCATTTCCCATCATCTGATAGATTCCGTTCATGGACGAGGCAGGAATTTTGTTGCCATCTCTATACCATCCTGTTACTGGTGGTGGATATCCATATGCGGTACAGTGTAATTCGTTTGAATCTTTAATTCCGGCGCCAAGGTCAGTTGGAATTATATTGACAGCATAGACGTGAACTGCAAAATATACCGGGAGGTTAGGGACAGATTAAATGCAGAAATGGGATTGACGTTCTACAAAATCTATGTCATGCGTTCCTAATCATTACATGATATGCTAGATTGTCTCGGTTCAAATATATCAATAATAACCTTTTTCACAAATGTAATATAAATGTCTGTCGCATTTGTAATCGTACCAACCATCGAATCCAATCGCAGCACAATTTTCTCCTGTATTTCCGTTCGGTTCTCCTGATTTCCTGTCACATAAAAACTTCATCGATGAACATTTTACCATTCTTTGATATGCTTTATAAAGGCAATAAATTATATTCGTATGCATAACAGTAATTCGATTATATCATTTCAATGTATTTGAATCAGTTTAGGATTTCCTACAAACACGGAATTAACACTCACCATCCATTTATTGCAAATAAATCTCCATCATTCCATCTCCATTCTCCTTCTTGCTTGATGTCATTTCCGCCAGTCCAGAAAGTGGTTTCGTCCGAAATTTCTCTGCTTTTACAAACACAGAAGATTTCAATAAAACTATAATATTGATTGTATATCACAAAATATGAACAATGTGTAAACATTGCATGTGAGGGATCAGGAATACTTCTGGACTGTTTACAGAATTTTATTACTGAATATATATCACAAAATCCACAAAATAAATCCGTAAACATCGCAGCTCAGGGCAGGTCAGAGATAATTCTGGATTGTTTACAGATCAACATGAATTCAATTGTGACATATATAGCGTTATTATTCATCGAGTATGAACTCCAAATCTTTTCAATTTCGTTAATCTTTCTTGGAAGACCAAGATAACACATGAACATTTTATTTTGTCTGAGAACGAAATGAATATTTAGCGTTATTTTTCACCGAGTATAGCCTAAACTTATCAATCTCAATAATGTTTCTTGGAAGGCCAAGATAATGCATACACATTTTATTTTTCGGGTTCAAAATGAGGTCATAGGAAATAATAATCTGGGTATTCTTCATAAAACATATCAAGGTACTTTTATTTATAGTCAGCCCAAAGTCGGACAAATGGTTTATCACATGCTTTATAGATACGTAGTTAGTCATCACCTCGGTAATTCATTCCTTATCACTGCATCTAATTCATCGCTGACAATTTCAACAAGTCGAGATCCATTCTGGGAACATGCACTTTGCGCGTTGGCAAAGCTGGCCGCCAAGCTATCTCCATCAGTATTTGATATGAAGAAGGTCAGCTCGTGCGGTCCAGAATTAAAAACAGATTGAATGTAATCTTGGTAAAAAATAATAAAGCAGTTTAAAATAAAAATTGAGGAAAAAGTTGCTCAATAGAATGCAAAAATATATAGAAATATTTTGTTGCGTTTTGCATCACTTTTTTGGCAGATGAAGTAAAATGTCTCGGAACATCTTTCGTCATTCCATTTTATTGATGCTGAGGAAATCAATCCACAGTCTTCACCACTCCCATGATCATTGGGTTCACCGCCTTCCCTATTTGATAGTGTATAATTATCGTTTTATATTTAATTATTTTCACTCTTGTTCAATTTCAATTCTAACATCAAATTAAAATATCAAAGAACGAAATAGCTCTAACCAGTTCTTGTTATTTACTCCAACTATAGATCCATCCAACCATTTCCAGTCGCCTTCAATGTCTTTGTCATTAGCTCCGATCCAGTAACCATTATATCGAAAAAACGAATTACTACAAATAAATTGGATTATAAAATGCATCACAACTCATATAGTTGTTTAAATTATTACTAATCGCAAAAATAGAAAATAATTTTGCAGTAAGTGCCACTCACTAATATATTGCGGGTCTCAGAGCTTCGGTAATTCTTTCATCATCAATTTTCACCAAACTAGAACTTCTTCCCACACAAGCTTGTTCGGCTTCAGTAAAGGTTTTCGAAATTTGAAATATTTCAAGTTGATATTGAGTTACATATGTGGTTTTCCATGGATCTGGATGTGTGAAATTAAAAAAATTAAATTAAATAATTATGTACACTAACAAATGGCAATGTATTACTTTGAATACAAAAAATCCAGTATATTTAGCTCAAAAGTTGATCCCATAATGAATCACTCCAGTGCGTCCAATATGCGTTTGGTTAAACAAATAAATTTGACAAGTTCTCGTTAATATATACGTTCCCAACAATGAAGTATTGCCTGCTTATAGATCACAATCACAATATCAATCACAGGGCGTAGGGTTTTAAGGACAAGCAGACATTGTCATATATGCAATAAGCAGTTTGGAAAACAAAATCGTGAAGGAAATTGTAAATATTTTGACAGTTTTATACAATTGTCGCTTGCACATGCAGGGGATTGGCAAGAGTGACTGTATATATATTTTCACAATAAATGGTTTCAAAATAGCTTTGTACAATATATAATCGAGCACCAAGCTACATAGAATTGTTTTGTTCCTGAATTTGTCTGACTATGCGAATACGTAACCTATTTGTAGGATAATTTATTTCCAGTAAAAATATCCCTCTGCTTCGGATCGATTCCCTGAAATGTTGACTTTCGATTCACAAATCGTATCAAAACAAGAGAAACAATATTTAAAGCATTCTTTTGAGCCACACTACGCCAAGAAGGAATTTTACTTCTAATTGACTCTCATTGTGACAAAGCAAGCAGCTTTTATAAGCTAAGCCAGGGGTGGCCAACCAGTCAGAGACCAAGAGCCTCATTCCTTACTGTGTTAACCGCAAAGAGCCACATCATACACATGGACACACATGAATATCACCCTGTCTCTTCCTAACACACACACATACCTTTGCTCAGCTAGATTCATAGTAAATGTTACACACCAACATGAAAATGACAGAAATTTACAAGCCATTTATTGTTTTGCATGTTACTTAGTGGGACTTTTGGCAATCCTTGTCTTGAACAATCCTGTTCAAATCTGGCTTGTATTCCGTTGTTGCCAATCGAAGCAATTCATTAACATGGGTGTCAGTCAGAACAGATTGATGCTTCGATTTCACATGTTTTAGGGTAGAAAACACAGATTCATAGACGAACAAACATTCGATGTGCATAAGTAATCTAATAGAGGCTTCATCGGTACGGAGCGCGACGCACTTAAATTACTTCATTGCAGTGTAGACGCGCCTTAAGATCCGCATAAAACCAGGCAAAGAGCCACATGCGGCTCGCGAGCCGCGGGTTGGCCACTCCTGAGCTAGAGTTTAGACGAGACTATTCATAGACATTCAGTCATATTTCGGTAAAGAATGAATCATATTTTGGTAAGTGAAAGAAGGCAGCACAGGTGTCACCAGCACACATATATTTAAGATATGTAATGGTAAGAGTTTGTCAAAGCAACTGAAGAGAAGCCATAATGTAATCTTTCGCTAATTTTTGTGTTAAGCCGGTCGAAATCTATAAGGTCATTTCGGCTACGACGCTACGTAGTATGTGAAAATTTGTCAGAGCATTGTGAATATGTGGCCATTGCTCAAGAGTATTAAGCTAAGCAATTAATCTCCTAATAGCGCATATTTGTAAAGGTCTCGCAACAAGAGTTCTCCTAAATTGGAGAAGACAATAGTGCAAGAGCTTCTCTCCTGACGGATACTTTTCTTTGTTATTTTAATCCAAGAGCATTCAATGTCTCAGCTTACGTATGTGAATTTATCTCTTCATAGCGCGTATATGGTGCGTGTGTGTGTGTGTCTCAAACTGCCTACCAGACAACAGGAACGGCAAAAGTTCGGCATGCTCATAAACTGGCACGACGGCACCTTGCCGACGTATTTATAAGCCCGGCAAGAATAAGAGCGGGCATGAAACCAGTAATGGGATTCAGCCGGTTCGTAAGAACCTGTTCTTAGAATTCCACTGATCTCGAGAACCGGATATCAGCTTAAATCAGGGTTCTCAATCTTTTTTACTCATGGACACCTTTTACTTATAATTTATTTTGGTAGACCCCTCGTAGATCTGTTACTGGCTTTTGATAGTCAAAAATACGACTAAATGATGTCAGGTGGAGCCGGACACGGGTACAAGATGAACATTAGATATATTCCCCAAGTTATTTGGAGTTGGTAACACTGAGTCTCATTGAGGAAGCGGAAGGGAATGCAGCATCACTGATTCGAACGTTTTGTTGACATCTCCATTTCTGTATACACCACTCTAGCTAGTAGGATTTTAGTTTTTTTTTAAGTTGGAAAAATGACTTAAATTAATAATTTCACTTGTGGGAACCCAACCTTTGCGCGTATATCGGACCAGTCAGCATGGTTTGCTGCTAGAGACTATAGGAGTGAGAAAACATGTTGTTAGTGAGATCTTAGTGAGAGATAGGGCCGGATTAATGCATGGGCTTTATGGGCTGTAGTCCAGGGGCCTACGCCATCTGAGGGGGCCTACATAGAATGAGTGAAATTAATTTACTCTTAAAAGTTACTTCATTTGTAAATGCAGAATGAAAGTATAGGTATGCTGAATTACGAAACAGAGCATTTCAAAACACACATTGTTATGTTACAATTTGGTCTATTGAAATCCGACTCCTTTTTTATTTCGTGTTGCCAAATTGTTTCTTGAAGTAAGGATTTGATAATATTATGTATAGTTCTAATCCCCCCAAAAAACTTAATCTCAGAAGAACTAAGTCAAAAATAACGACACATTTTGCTGCGCCTTTTTATTTTGTTACGGCAGTAGCGGATCCACATGCCGTATACTCAAAACATAATTTTAAGAAAAATTGTATCGCTTGTTATGAAATTATCGTTGTTTTTTCGATATAAACGGATATCTCAAC
>JAUELA010002674.1:0-12186 GCA_031471845.1 Boltenia villosa | reverse complement strand
CGAGGGGGACAGTGTGAAAACGGGCATGGAGGTGATGGTTTTAATGTCGCTGAGGAACTCGCCCATTTTAGCTTTCAACGCCATCGTATCTTGGTCTGGATTCTGACAATGGCCAGAATTGCTAAATGTAAAAATATATTGAAAATTTTCAAGTGACATGAAGTAACTGCTTCATGATATCAAGGTACACTGCACATGTATGAAAATATGAGTCCAACCATGAAACAAGTCAATAAAATGGCCTTAAAATCTAGCCATTGCTATAATAGGCTACTGTTAAAAATAAGAATCAACAACTTACTTCACATTCCGTATCCTTATTTTTCCATACAAAGTTTTGATTTGACTAAGGACCAATCTTCAATATAAATATTCCTTTAATCAGAAGTGAATCGCGATTACTACGGCAGCAAACTATTCCAATATTTCCATTCATTTCTATGTTAATTTTTAGATAAATCTGAAATATTTTAGAAAAAGAGTTGATAAAGGAGAATTATTTTTCGAGAATAAAACAGAATATAAAGAAATCTAAAAATAGGCAAATATTATGATTATAGTGTTACAGTGTGGCAATAATGAACATCAAGAAAATATCTCATTGAGAAGTTGTTTTGCCTTTCAAATCATATTTCCATTTAACATTCACAAACTTAAAATGAACACTTTGGAGGGCAAAGAACTTAATTTGTGTGTTGCAACTTTTTTAAATTGTCATGAAAAAAATCAAAAATTTTACAGAAAATTATTTATTTTTCGACTGGATAAAATGAGTCGCGGTGAATAAATTTGGAGAAGCCAGAATCTGAAAAACTATGTCTCACAATAAACATGCCTCGAGGGAAAAATTCAAAATAATACAATGCTGGAGCATTACATCATAATCATGCGGCTTGAAACAGGTTTTCTATGTATAACCTCGGCTTTGAACTCGATACATGTCTATTGATAATGGCAGAATAATAGAATCACAAGCTTTTCGATTCTTAGCAAATAATATAAAAATTAAATTTAACAATTAGATGAGAGAAAACAAGAAACTGCACTAAAATTTTCTTATTACATTTGAGTAGAAGAGAAGCTTATTGAGACTAAATTTGTTGGCTGTAATAATGATCATTGCAGCAAAACATAAAACTCAAAAAATATACAATCAGACAGATAACAATATCCCCTTATTGTTCGCAATGCCAAGGACCAAAATGAATGATTAAAAAATCTAAATTCTTGAAGTTATATAATGCGAAATACAGGATAACACAGAGCAGTAACCCTCAACTAGGGTCATTATACCAGTGTTTTTTAAACTGGTGAATGGTTCACACATGGGTGAATGAATTAGGAAAATAGAGGGGTGAATTAAATAGGAAGGGTGAATCCCTTAATTTACTCCCATATTCATTTGATGAGATATATATGCTGCATCAAGAATTATAAAAAGTTTTTAACAAATAAAATATAAAACAGCAACAATAGGGCATTATGCAACCAGGACAAAACAAAATTTTTACCAAATTTTATGTTCAATTTCAAGCAAAATACTGAAATATATACGTGCCTCTGACATGTACTTGTTCATTATGGGGTAATTTGACAAGAACACATCAATGGAAAAGTCCGCTACAACACTGTACTCAAAGTCGTCAGTAAAAAATCACATTTTAACGAAGCGCCTAATCTGACTTCTGATCAGGTCCGGGTTAGGGGTGAATAAGATCAAGGGTGAATGAAGTGATAAAGTTACCTAAATACTGCATCAGACACTAGTCTCATGTTCTGTTATAAAATATTAAACAAACAAAAATGAAGATTGAAATAAATATAATAAAATAAATAAACACAATAATATGGTTCATATGGTTATATGAAATATTGTTTGAGGTTCATTCATCATAAAATCAGTTCATTCATCATAAAAAATCATTGGAGATAAGATTTGGGTAAAACTACACAGTAGTGGCCTGTTGCTAGAGAAGCTTGTGCACGAACGTCCTACTAATCATGTCACATCACGGATGTCATTCTCTATTAGGGAATAAGGAATATTTTGAAATTTTGGGTCCCAGTTGGCAACTTTCTTGAATAATTTCAGCTACCCTTATTCACACTTCAGTGGTTATAACTAGTGAGCAAGAGCAGGGTGAGAAAAGACCATTCGTCTGAAAGATCAACCAGATTTGGTGAATAAATAACTCTATTTCTGACTGTGCTATCTTGATTTTTTCTTCTTCTTAATTTCATAATTGTCTACAGACGTCAAGGAATCTTTTTCTTTTTTCTCCTTATTTTTCGATTTTTTCTTCTTGTGCTTCTTTCGTTTTTTAACCTTTTTCAACTTTTCGGATTCGCTGTTTTCAGACTCCGAGGCTGAAGTGACCTTTGAATCTCCTTGATGAAGTTCATGGTACCCATCATGACCCCATTTTTCACCTTTAGGCTTCAAAAATTCCGCTACTAATGGACCGAAAATATCTGAGTCACTTTCAATTGCGTCTCCATTTGTTTTTTCGTGAGATTTCCCCGAAGATTCTTTAGAAAAACTCTTTTTCCGATCACCCTTCTCTCGTTTCTTCTTTTTTCTTTTTCGGGGGCTTATCTCCTCCTCGTCACAGGATGAACTATCTCTAACCTTTGACCTTTTCGTTGAAAAGTGACGCATCCACATTTCTTGTTCTTCCTGATTGCGATTGTGAGTCTCGACTTGAGCTACAACCTTTCTAAAAACCTTCTTGTTGATGTTTGGAACTTTTCTCCGTATTTTAGCTGCTTCTAGAGAAGCTTCGAAGGCTTCTAAACTAGTGAAGCTCATTTTAAGCCTGAAGAGATACATGAAAAAATAGGTAGCCGGTCCTACCGTCACCTTGCACTTGAGTCTCCCAGTCCCGGCGGCCACTCTTTTACGTCGGCAAATAACACTGCGCGTCACCGCTGAAGTAACTATGTGTTATCGGTGTCGCGTCTGACTTTACGTCCAGTGTTCCCAAAAACGTAATTTTGATATGGAAAGGACTGACTGGTACTGATCGCCTGATATAGAGGCCGGCCCCGCGAAGCGGGTTAGAGGCCGGCCGGGCAACTTATCCTAATATTAGGGTAGCATTATGAATAATAATTAGTTCTATTAATTCATATTAGCGAACATTACGTTTTTGGGAACACTGGAGGTACGAGATAGATACGACACCGATAACAAATAGTCACTTCAGCGGTGACGCGCAGTGTTATTTGCCGGCGTAAAAGAGTGGCCGCCGGGACTGGGAGACTCAAGGACGTGTATTCGAAAAAATATAATTTAGATGAGAAACCCATAGTCTCACACCAAAATCGTAATAAATTACATAAACAACTCTGAAAAGATTTTTGTTTCTTGAAATAATGATAATCCCAATCTCCAAACGGTAATCCTATAATTTGGTGGCATGTCATTCATTCAATACACGTCAATGCGATTATCGTCTAACTTTACGTTGGACACATGTAGGATTCATTGTTCAACTATTCAGTGAAGCTTCATCAGGTTAAGGTTAAAAGAGGTTTAGGGTTAGGGAGATATCATGTGATAAATGTATTAATATGAGATACTTAAACTCTAACTTAACGTTAACATAATCTTTTATGCCTTTTCATTTCATTCTTCCGTGATTCGTCAATAATAATTCAGACACATGGTAATTCTTTGGTTTAGCTACACCAAGAGTTTTTCAAGGGCGCCTAATTATTACTATTAACGTAAGGCAGTAATATATTGCTTAAATATGTAAATGCAAACAGCGTAACGTTAATCACACCGGTGCCAGATTACAATTGTGAAAAAAAGCCAAACCAGACTAAAAAAGGCCAAACAGAGGCCAAACTGCACCGAAAATAGGCCAAAGGAGCCAAACCGATTAAACTATATTCAGGTAAATATTCGGTATTCGGACATTTAGCCAACAGGCATTTAGCCAAGGACATTTAGCCAATAGTTGCAGAGGTGGACGTTGAGCCAACATTTTTTTACGATTTTTTTTTTCTCCAAATTTATTATTTTTGTTTCGATTTTTTTCTCGATTTTCTCTTCAAAAATTGAACCTAACCATCACGACCCTAAAGCCAACACTACCACAACCCTAACCATAACCCTAACCCCAATCCTAACCCTAACCCTAACCCTAACCTAACCCCAACCCTAACCCTTACCCTAACTCTTACCCTAACTCTTACCCTGAAGCATAACTCTAACCCTGAGATTTGATTTTTTAATTTTGGGAAAAAAATTATTCGAAAAAAAGGTTGGCTAATTGTCCGTTGGCTAAACGACCATTGGCTAGACGTCCGGATACCATCAAATTCATATTAACAATAACCAATTCTTTTTAATTTATTATATTAACCCTCGGAGTTACCGGAATACCTTATCGGGCCCTATACATGACGCATGATGCTACCATGTCGGCTTGCGAGAATGCTGAACTTGGAAAGCGGAGGAAAGCCGTGACCAAGGTCACGTGAAACCGCTCTGCACCGGCGAGAAGTTCAGCGTGCCCAATCACTAATCACATTAAGACTCAAGGGTCAATTCGGCATATTGAAGTGAAGTTGTCAACAAGCGTGCAGTGCATCGTGTAAGTGCTGTAGAAGTAAATAAATATGTGCATATAAAGCCGAGATTGTAACCCTGAACCTTTAGGTGAGCGTAGATGACCAGCAAACGGCCACCGGACAGCCAAAATTATTAAACATTAAAATGAAAAAGGACGTAGGCTTCGAGCTAGGAATTGAGGAAGTTTTGGTGCCCACAACGAACCCCGAACATTTAGCCAACGGACAATTAGACAATGGACATTTAGCCAAGGGACATTCAGCTTACGGACATTTAGCCAACATTTTTTTTCGAAGGTAATTTGCCATAAGATTATAAATGATGCGTGTCGAAGACACGGGTATTACACGTCACATCCCCTCTGCACACATGCGCACTTGAGTTGTGTGATCCGAAGTAATTTGCCATATGAATTTAAATGACGAGTGTCGGAGACACATGTATTACGTCTCAGCCCCTCTGCACACATGCCCACTTGAGTTGTGTGATAGGAAAATGCCAAACCGATTTTCTGAGGCTAAACGAATCGAAAAAAAGGCAGAATTTCATGAATTTGGCCTCGAAAAGGCCAAACTGGCAACCCTGGTATTGAGAAACGTCGCATGGCAACAAAGCTAAATTGGGAAGTTTTACAGAGTGGCAATGCTAAAATCAGTAACAGAATGCTGCCGCAGTCCGTAAAGTTAAGCAATTGCCCTCCCTGGATCAGCCTGATAAAAACATCAAATTGAATAAACCAAAGAAAATTTTTCTGGCCTTCTGTGCGAATAATAGTTCAACTCCATTATTTCATATCGTTATGTATGATATTGAAATTTCATTCAAATTTTAAAACTCTAAAGTTTTCGCCTCGCTGTCAGTTGATATCAACCCATTTCGACTCGATGAGCAATCCTCCTCCTCCACACCAAGTCAACAACAAAACCCATGAAAATAAACATCACCAGAACATCATATTTTTACTCATGTTTTTGAAAAGCTAAAAATTGTTAAACCTCAGAATGAATTGGCCAACCAGTCAGTCAAAGTGGCCGCGCATACAACTGGAGTTGAACTAATTGATTGAGTCCACTTATGAAGGTTTGTAATTTTTATTGCAACTCTCCATTTCAATACCTGATATATGAATCAATGGAACGATTATTGACAAAAGGACTACATTTCAAATTTTGCCATATTCGGGGCGACAAAGACGCACATGAGCTTGAAAATGTATTGGGCATATTCACCAACAACCAAGGGATTCATGCATGGCGTTATGTGGTTATTATGTAATGTCAGTAAATATATTTGAAACCACATTCGTTTTATTCTAATTTATTTTACCGTACCAATATCTGCGTTGAATGTCAGAAAAATTGTTTTACAGCTTCTATTTCGATTTATTTCTTGAAAGTATCAATTTGTATGGATGCAAATCTCGTAATTTAAAATGTATTGATACTGTTGCACGTAGGCAGACTTCCTCTATGTAACTTCCTTTATCGTTGATAAAGTGGAATATCAGGATTCAGAATATATTCTATTCCTCTTCTAAAAATCCTCTTTTGACATGTGAATAGAAACATTAAAACCTAAAACAAGGTAACATGAAATATGCAACACTTATTATGTCTTTATTCATAACAGTTCTAATGTTCTAACTAAAGAATTGAAATGAGCAATTATTGGGAAAAGAAAACATTACCAAAACGGAAATGAATAATGGCGTCGCTCTATGTGAAGCCTATGGATTGCATGCTTGATAATTTGAGACTATATTACGTGGGCATTCTTCCTCGATATAACTTCCTTTTTCGTTTAGAAATAAGAATTTCAGGATGCATAATATATAGACCATAGTGCAACAAGAGCTAGTTGAAATAAACAGAATTTTCATAACGGAGTTCTATTGAGATGTGTACTGTTGAGTGAAGTATGTTATTTTAGTCACTGCAGGTGAAATAGAGTCTCGAGTCGTATTTTAGTACCTGAAACCAAAAATGTGTTTTTTGCAGTCGAATAGAATATCAGAACCTTAGTTTCAAATACACGACTCTAACTTGATCTCTATTAATAATAATCCTTATCCACAGTGTCCCAGAAATTATTATATTACCGGATTGTATAAATGAAATGATTTAGTTTTAGCAATTATCTGGATAACATTAGCAAAACTGAAAAGTACAATGGTGTCGTTCAATGTGAAGTTTGCCCTCTTCAACAAGACATCTATAATGCTGTGGATTGTGACCTTGGTTGTTTTATTGTTCTCATGCGGTAAGTTCAGATCACAATTAACAGATTGAGAGAAGAAGTATATTCCAGTACTTACATTATGTATTAGATTATACTCATATTCTGACAATCGGTCTTAATTTTATTTCATTGGTATTATATTGTTGCATTATATTTGACGTTAAAATTAGTTGAAATAGAAGTTTGAAGAGTTGATTCGCCCGAAATTTTACACAGATAAAAGCACAAGTACCAATTTTCCCTCCGATGATAAAATATAGAAACATATACGTGAAGTTAGCTGTTAATGTATTTTCAGTCTTCTAAATGCGTCAACAGCAACCAACTTCGGCACATAATATTTTTATAAGTGTCTTTCCGATAACAGTATGGTATTGTGAGGTTATGGTAAATATGGCGCGCTGAAGACTTGCAAAATTTCTTTGAGTATTTTCCTTTAAAATAAACTGTTATCTTAGTGCATGCCGCCCACTGTACCTCATATTTTTATAAAGATGTATATGCGCTGTAGTTTTTCCTTTAAGCGCTCAACTTAAAACTGTATGTATGCCCACTATGCTATGTCTCTGATGGAATGACATCCATGCAGCTTCAGTAGTTTATTGTATGACGAAATGAAAGGCGTGCGAAAATTTTTTGGTAGTTTTGAAAAAATGTAATTGGGAAAGTGCAATGCACATTGGTAGTTGAGATCTCCATTTACCTCCATGTTTCCTATTTCTACAACCACACTGCACTTACTAATTATCACAAAATATAATCATCAAGAAAAATGTAACTTGCAATCATGTATTTTTTTATTTAATTTATTAAGTTGAAACTATTTGGTACAAACTAAATTTTCTTGGTGTCATCTGCTGATATGTGATACCGCATCCATGATTTAGCATACGGCTCAGGTGTTGTTGTTAATATCAAGTTCATATGACTGAATGCCCTCGCACACTCAACAGTTCTGGGGATGACTATATCTACTTAACATATTAAAGAAATTTATTTACTAACTAAAGACATCCTAGCGACTTTTGAGAAAGAATCGACCGGTATTTTGTATTTGGAATTGTAATCCAGTCGACCTGCACGATGACACTATCGTCTCGCAGAAATGGACAGTGAGCGTTCACGCAGATTTACACTTTCACACACGCCAACACACACACACATGCTTACACTATAAGGTCAAAACGCATTAAATAAGTGATACAATACTCAAATCTTTACACTGTCAGCTACCATGCACGGGCCATCTTCTCGATTTTTACCCCTACTTTTCCTAATATACCACCCATTTCCAGAGGTGCATTCCTGGTTCTAATGATAAAACCTTCAAATTATAACAAACTGAAGTTATTCCATTTTCTCTTTCCATCACTATCATTTTACTAATCCCTACTTTCAACTAATTTTTGAAAAGATTCTTTGCAAGTATCAAAGATGGATGCCAATTGCATGAAATACACGCTATTCCGTGGTGGACAACTGAAAGATCACAATGGTGCACACGGATTTTGTTTATCTAGTGGCTTCGAAAAAAACATTTTTATACAAGACGAGGAAACCAACGATTTCATCCGTTCAAGTTTCCAGGAATATGATGGGAGGTATTGGATGGGAGGATGTAAGTTATAACAAATTGAGATGGAGAAATAACTGGAGGTGGCATTTCGATTTCATTGTGAATGACTTTCTTCATTCGATTCAATGAAGAATATTTTAAACTTTAAGAACTTTATAAACAGGCTAATATAATTAAAGACAAATGTTGATCTATAATTAGCAACCAGGTTCCAAGTTACGGCGAGATAAATCTCTTCACACGAACTTTATGTAATAAGGTTATTTTTATTTTCTTCACATAAATACAAGGATTGCAAGTTTATATTGATCATGACAAAACTAAACGAATCTAGAAGTTTAGTAATTAACGGACATAGCCTCCCGGTTTCTGGATATAGTATAGGTCCGCCACAGCTATTTAACATAACAATTTTTATTTTTAGTTTCGTAACTTCTTCATCTTTCTCGTAAATTGTTTGAGGTGATAATACGTTCAATCTTACAAACTAGAGCAGCGAAGAGACAGTAACAATATTATTAACATGTAAATTTGAATGTTTTGCATTCTTCATCTTTCTACGATATGTATGACGACTATGTAGGAAAGAATCGCACTATCTTGACATATTATCCTACTTATGCTGCCTCAAGGTTTTCTGACATGACAATATTTATAGTCAAAATTTTACAGTAAAACTCTCAATAATGATTCGACATTGTTTTGAACAATTTCAGATGAATATCTAAATGAATGGTACTGGCGTGATGGGACACAATTCACCTACTCCGATTGGGGATCAGGTTCGTTCATAGAAAATCCAGGCTCGAGACCTCGGTGTTTGATGCTAAAGATATCCAATACCCTCCCTGACAATTATTTTTGGTATGAATATACTTGTTCTACTCTTGCAGGCTTCATTTGTCAGAAACAAGGTACGAGTTTATAATTTTTCTGTAATTTAATGGAATCAATTATTTCATAACATTGTTTTCTTTTTAGAACCAGATCCTTGTTTGAGTTCACCTTGTTCTGAGAGAGCAACTTGTTCACGTACAAATGCATGTGAAGCCAATTGCACATGTAGCTATCCGTATTATGGAGAAAATTGTAACAGAAGTACGTTTTCATTGAGCGTATGTCATTGATACAATATGTATTAAAATAGCTCATATTGTTTCGTAACAATATGTCTTTTTTTAGTCCTAGGGCAGCCTCAATACGTTTCATCCAACTCTAGTATAGCGGAAAGGAAAGATGGATATTTTAACGTCACCTTCACTTGCGAATTCGATGCAATTCCATATCCTAACATTGCTTGGATATTCAACGGAACAGTGATATCTTACGATAATGATAACTTTAACATTACCAGTGAATATATTACAAACACTGACATTACCCGAGGAACGCTCATAATGCACGAAATACTTTGCCTAATTGACCTGAACGTGACTTGCCAAGCGAGATCGGAAACACTCATGTCAAAATCTTTTCTTGTCGAACCAGATCCAAGTAAGTTATTCCATTTTAATCAGTGCGTCACGAAGAAATAAATTGTCGATAGATTGTAACACTTGAAATAATAAAAAAAAATTGAACAAAGTGAAAAATGCAGTAAGAATTGGTGTTTAGCTGATTCATTATCACATATCAAAGAAAAGGCATTAATGATTCATTCCTTTGCGTTGATTCATTAAAATAACAGAGATCTTAAGTCACCTTACCAGAATAGCACAATGCAACGGAGCAGTAGCAACTTTGGAATGGGAAATGGATAGAACTGTACCGGGATATTTGACAAGGATGATCAAATATGAGGTAATAATTCGTTCCGATGGGTACAATTTTCATAGATATCTCTGATTGATGACAATGTAAATGTTAAATTGCCAATTTTTTAATAAACTTAAAATCTGGCTACCTGTTATTGAGTTGGCGCCATTTTTCAGGTTTTCTGAATTTTCGAACCGGACTCTCTTGAGCGAAGACTGTTTAGTGGTTTCCGTAGTTTTGGGTGATCAAACGGGTCACGGAAGGTCTAGTATTCAAATAAAATCCTCCTCCAAGGAACGCTTTGCAAGCATATATGCTGAAAACGCTCTGAAAATACGATATTACCAACAATTTGATATACATTATTCCACTTGTTTTGTTAATCTTAATATTATATTGAAACAGATAATTGGACACGGCCTTGCTCGTAAATCTAGAAATAACTCACACAGAATTGAGCATCGTGTTCATCAAACCATTCAAAGAAATGAATCCAACGTTTCATATTCCGGAAACATACAGATGATGCCAAATAGTAATTATACTTTCCAGGTAAGTAGCATACTCCAATAATAAAACTACTATTTGAACACCTCATAATACTGTACAAAAATTCAGATATTTGGCTCATCATGTGTTGGAAATGGATCAATGATTCCTGCATCCGGGTACTGCTTGACGAATTTATCAGGTTACTTGTTGATACATTGCTACATTAGATAGATTTATTTTTGCTGCATTATTTTCACAAATTGCATAATATTCAATATGTTATTGTACTTATTACAGCTCCAAACATCTTACCACCAGTAGAATTGATGTCAAACTCGGTTTCCGAGGATAATACAACAGAGATTCTTTTGCCGGAAATAAATGAGGAAAATGGTCCGATAAGGTATTTGCAGTGAACGATGACGTCAGATTATTCTAACTACTATTTTATAATATCAATTGATCTTGTGATCGGACCATTCGAGATTGATTTTATGAATGAGATTTGATACAAGATCACAATTCCTGAGCCTTGATACAATTCCTGGGCCTTTTCAAATATATTTAGGAAAAATCAAACCAGTGCAAACGTTAATATTTGACACAATTATTAATTAATCTTATTTTCTAGCTGCATCTTCATTCTCGTTATGGAAGAAAGCGGCGAAAAACTGAGATCCTTGTCTGAGCTTGATGATCTGAGATGGGAAAACAGAAATCAAACGAAATACATCGCAATTGCTATGGAATACAGAGGGTAATTGTGGTTAATTTTAGTATTTAATGAATCGTTTGAATACATATCATTATATCAGATTTGTTTCCACTGATATCTTACAGAACTCTGTTGAATCTAACACTGGGCAATGATGCAAACTCATCCTGCATGGTGCCACAAAACAAAACGATCGTTGCAAGCAATCGCCCACTGAAGCAGGAAATTATATATAAGTAACGTAATCCTGTTTCGCTTCAATAAGATAATTATAACTGAATAAAGTTGTTATGTAAACTGTTTTTCTGATGAAACAGGATGTTATCTATTGATAATCCCACATTTGGTGACAAAAAACATCTAAAAATACATAATTGCCATCTCGTATGCTTATCCATACTCATACATCTTTTTGGGCATTTGTTTTTTCACCTGTATCCTATTCTATCTATTTTGTTTTTATGTTAATTATCCCAGAAAATCAAATGAGCCTTTATGAGTATGACATAAGGAAATAATATTTTCAATGATTCCATTGGCCTAGGCCCTAGATTAATAATTTTGAAAACACAATATTGTTTTTACAGGGTCTATGTTGGTTCGGTGACACCAAATATCGATGGAACTGAAGGAATCTTTACGACAAGCGAATCAAGTGCACTGAATGTTCCTCGAAGTAAATTTTATAACATTTTGAAATTTCAAATTTCAGAAGTTAATGTAGACTAAGTAAAATTTCACAATTTATTCCCATTTGCAAGTTGAAACCACAACTGTTGAACCCACAACATTGGAATCCAAAAATTCGTTGCAAATAACATATTCGTT
>JAUELA010002563.1:0-12188 GCA_031471845.1 Boltenia villosa | reverse complement strand
GGTTGCTACCAATACACTTCATAATATTGCTTCTTATTGAAAGCGAGTTCAGACAAGATATTATGAAAGCGATCTTACACATCGGTGAATCGAGTTTATAAAATTTTATTTATAATTTTTCCTAGTTCCACTTTTAATTAGTTTCTATGTTAAAGATGTTCATATCGATCCAATTCATTATCTTTTTTCAGCAGTTCTTTGGGGCATCCTAATTTACGGAAGGCTGGAAAGCGGGAATCGAAACACTAACTTACGGAAGGTGCTGGAGAGCGGGAAACTAACAATCCTAATTTACGGTAGTTGCGGAAATACGGATATCAAATCAAATAGCAACTTAACACTAACCCTTACCCCACCTCTAACCCGAACCTTCTGTAAATTAGGATTGCTAGTTCCCCGATCTCCCGCACACCCCCTAAATTAGTTTTTCGATTCCCGCTTTCCCGTCTTCCGTAAATTAGTTATGCCCATTTTTTTCGTATGTGGTAAAATAAGAATGCGAACATCTGACATATTGAATATACATATGTCTCTCCAAATTCCAACGTTACTTAATTGCAAACAGTCATTGACTTGTCTAATATCAATTGATTCAAATTCTTTTTGTATAATGCTCTGTCCTATTTCCGTAACATGAATTCAGATGTATTAATATACGGTGAAAGCCTATTTCCACTTCTATGAGTAAACCTGCTCTATTATTAGGTCTTTTATTAAACTTTCTCAATTCTTCAAAGCCGCGCCTTTCATTGGTCATATCGCGCATACTCTGTATTGTTCCTTATGACTTAACGCTGCTCTGACACCTTATCTGATGTTTGTATTCAAACGAAGGCCGAGTTGTTTTTATTTGTGACGAAATAATCAGCTTTCTCCCTTCGTCGCAATGCTCTTTTTTCTTTTTTGTATTTGCCTTTTAAAAATGCAGGAATGTTTCCATTGTGCGTCATAAACAATCCATCGACAGATATGAATAATTCAATTATGACCCCACTATGCGCTAACAACTGATTCTTTGCATGAATAAATATGACTTTCTGCAAAACGCTCTACCTAGCAGGTGTTAATACTGGTTTCATGGCAACGATGATTCCATTATCGCTTTTCTAAAAAAAGTAAAACGACATAAAATACATATATAGCCACACTTACCAACGTTATTCATATACCTAGCATGCTTTTTATATTATATTATATATTGAGTTATAGGCTAAATCCGTGCTTTCCAACCTTTTTCAGTTCGCGACCCACTTTTATTGCCATTTTTGTGCGACCCACAATAAGATATTAATATGAGAAAAGAAACATATATACCCATGCAATTTACTATTAATGCGAAACTTGGGCTTGCATATTGCATATTAGATATTTGTTACATTGTTGCATAATTGTTACGTAATGATAATGCAACAATTTCCCGATCTACTGGTTGAGAAGCACTGGGCTAAAACATTCCGATATTATCGGTTTGTTTTCTTTTACAATTGTTTGACATAAAATACATATATGGATACATATGTATATAGCCACACTTACCAACGTTATTCATATACTTACTATTCATATATTATACTTGTTATATGGTATATATATATATATTGAGTTATAGGCTGAAACATCCCGATATTATCGATTTGTTTTCTTTCACAGTTGTTTGATATCGCTTCGTCTGAAGAAGCTAGATGTTATGATCTAGCGAAAGCTTATGAAAACTCATTTAGGTGTGTGTAAACAAGACCATTTGTTATATTATTTACTAAATTATAATTCTTGTTTGAGCATCCTTGTCGCCACGCTACATACGGATCCACGGCTAGGAAGAAGCATGGAGGAAGGATGAATAGTTTACTGCACGGCATTACACAACTATTGGCATATAAACAAGCCTAGAATTGTGAAATATCCTCCAGCAAACCGTTTATCCTTCCTTTAAATCAGGGGTTCCCAACCTTTCTTATGCTCCACTCCCCTAAAAAAATTAATATGTCCTCGCACACATAAAATAGTAACAATTTTTTTTTAAAGATAAAGAAGATGAATTTTTTAAATAATTTTTAATATATAATGCGAGAAAAACACACACTATATGTTAACTCTCTCTAGCACCCCTGAAATGCTTTCTCGTACGCCCAGGGGGTGCGTGCAACCCTGGTTGGGAACCCTTGCTCTAAAGGCTAAAATACACATACGCGGCAAACTCACGCGTTTTTGGTTTGTTTTGATATAGACGCACGGAATTCGATTCCGTACGGTTCCGCGCGGCTAAATCAAAACAAACCAAAAACGCGTGAGTTTACCGCGTGCGAGTATTTCAGTCTTAAGTCGCCTTTATATTATGGATCCGTGTGCAGCGTAAAGGCTGGAATACACGTACGAGTTAAACGCACGCGTTTTTGGTTTGTTTCATTACAACCGCCCGGATACGTATGGAATCGAATTACGCGCGGTTGTAATGAAACAAACCCAAAAACGCGTGAGTTTACCACGTACGTGTATTTTAGCCTTAAGTCACAAAGATGCTCAAACAAGAATTATATAATTCAAAAATGATATCAGACAGTCTTGTTTGGACACAATCAAAAGCTTCATTTCGTGAGCTTTCGCTGGATAATAAGATTTAGTGTCTTCGGACGAGAACAATGTAGAATGTCTGACGAAGCTAGGTATCGTGGTGTAGCGAAAGCTTACCAAATAAACTTCTAGCTGTTTGTAAACGAGACAATTTCTTCCGGAGAAAACATGGCGTTATATTTACAAAACTAACATATTTTCTTGTTTTTGTGTTCAACCAACTACAGGATTATACACAGTGGTGGGATTCAACATTTTAAAGAACAGGTTCTCTCACTATAAGGTCTCACTAACAACAGTTGATTTAACCCTGATTCAAGCTAAACCGGTTCGTGGGATTAATGAAATTCCAAGAACAGGTTCTTACGAACCGACTGAATCCCATTACTGCATATACAATGATACAATAATGAACTTTGAACATACATTATTGCCCTGGGGATTGTGAGCAATGTTCCCTCTAAGGTGCACAACTGCGCAGTTGTAGTATACGCAATACCACCAGAGACCATTTGCGCATTGAAATCTCATTCTCGCGCACTTGCAACATTACGTTTTCAAATGGTGGCTCGATGCCCGTGTTTCACGTATATTTTGGTTGCCTATGTTCATTGTGATGTCATATACGTGTCTGTTACGTCCAAGTACCTTGATTACTCGTTACATTTGCTCAGTGTAAAATTTTCTTAGAGGGACACTGATTGTGAGTGCACCTATACTGGAAATTTGATCATTATTTACTCACAAAACAGAAAAATCAAGAAATGCGGAAGATCATAAAGCAAAGTGAGAACCCTCGGTGTCGGAAGGGCACCCGGGGACGAGTTCAGCATCAGAAAGTAGGCGAACAGGCGCCCATATGAGGCCATATAGCATCTGGTAGCCTGGGCATTCGATAAACACGTATCTTGGTGAGAGTTAGTAAAAGGCGAAATTCGGGCATAACTAATTTACGGAATACGGGAAAGCTTGAAAGCGGGAATCGAGACACTAATTTACGGAGGGTAGCAATCCTAATTTACGGACGGTTAGCGTTCGGGTTTGAGTTAGGGTTAGAGTTGGGGTAAGGGTTAGTGTTAAGTTACTATTTGATTTGATATCCGTATTTCCACAACTACCGTAATTAGGATTGTTAGTTTCCCGCATTCTCCGCACTTTCCGTAAATTAGTGTAGCGATTCTCGCTTTCCCGTCTTCCGCGAAATTCTCAATAAGGACTTATATGTCACAACGACATAGTATTGCACGATACCTAGAGATAATTTTGATATGTTCTCAAGTGTCCAAGGGCAGAGACAGACAAACTATAAGTATGGAATCGGAGAAAAGATAATTTGTCACAATTTTCGGTTCTATCTCAAAAGACTCGACTTTGCAAAACAATTACATAAATGGTCTGTCTGACAGAACAAAGTATCTGTGTGGGTTGGAAACTTGAGAAGGTGCCTGATATGAGCAACTATTCGCATGAGAACCAGTGAAATAGTTCTGTAAAACTGTGACAACGGGACAAGAAGTGTAAATTAGATAAATTGGAATTAATGCAAAGGTGGGATTTACCTGTACGGGCTTAATAAGAGGATTCCAAGTTTATTTTGACGCTTCTAAATTGAGAACATTTTTTTTACCTCAATAAGTTGACAGGAAATTCCCGCCCCCAATTTCTACGCAAACGAAACGTTAAATCTGACTTCCCTCTCCTTCCTCTGCAGTTGCTCTTTGCCTCTGTTTCCGCTCGTTATTTAAAACATGCAAAATTCATAAACGACCCTCAGTCAGTGACCTGGCGAGAATTGTGCATAATTTATGCTTCCGGTGATTCTCTTGTGTGACGTATTATTTCCAAAATAAGAACATTGATCCATCATAGTAGGACAATTATAACATAATTATGACGTATGAATCATTATTTATTAAACTACTCCAACACACGTCGAACATTTCGACGAGGATTATGACGTCACAGGTATTTATTTAGAGCGAATTCGTCGCACACGAAACGACATTTTCTCATCTTATAGCGATATTTGACCCTACATACGGAACATCCCCTTTAACGTAAAAACAAACAATAATAGTACGTCATCTATTACGTCACGAAACGTCATCTTTGACGAATATTTCAACAAAACTACCCAATTCATGGAGGGAAGAAAATATGATCTGTTCCGTGAAGTTCAATGACCAACGAACAATATATGAAACACAACGGGTCGTTGCTAAGCAACAAAACATCTTAATTTCGACCCGCTGCTCAAGTACTACTTGATAAAAAGATGAATATTTGAAAACCAGCGATTGGCAAAGGATCTAGCGTTAACATGCCTGACAACTCAAACGATTCACCCGTATTTGACTGCCCGGTGTCCGAACGGGTAAAGCCGTCCGCTGGTCATCTATGCTCACCTAGAGGTTCTGGATTCGAATATCCGCTTCAGCACCTACACGATGTTGCACGCTCGTTGATCACCTCACTTCACCATATGCCGTGTTCACCCTTGAGCCTTGATGTGAGTAAGTGACTGGGGACGCTGAACTCCTCGCCGGTACAGAGCGGTTTCACGTGACCTAGGACCACGGCTTTCCTCCTCTATCCATGCTCACAAGCCGGCATCATGCGTCCATGTATAAGCCCGCTACGGCCTTCCGGTGAATCCGGTGGGTAAATATGATACATCAATCAAAAAAAGATAAAAAAAATTATACGTTATTTGCAAATTCTGTCTTGTTAGCCGTGTAACCATAGGTTGCCATATTTGGACATTCAAAAAACGTCATTGATGACGCGTAGATGTTGTTGAAAATTTAATATAGGTAACAAACAAGACAATGTTTAGCTGTGCGTATCTGGGTTCATATGAAACCAAAATTACAAATTAACGCACAAAACACTTTGAAACAGTGAAAAATACAGAAATAAGAAGTCTCGAAAAGAGTCAAATATTTACGATGCAAATTTATTTATCATTCAGGGTTGTCATATATGAATATTCAAACAAGAAAACGTTCCCAAAATGGACCGCGAAGCAGGCCAAAATGTTACAGTACAAAAAGCGAATACTTTTATAAACGCGTGTCGAGTGTCATTGAGTAGCATTTTAACAGTAAATTGAATGTGTTGTTAATATTTTATTTCTGTCTCACAAATATATTTCAATTTTTTTCATTATCATTTTGCCACAATATCACATAGTCGGCCTCCAAGTAGACATGTTAAACATTAATAGTTCCAATCCGTTAAGTATTTGGATATAAATATACTGTACAATCAATATGAAAGGCATATATATATTCAGGGTATCAAATTCACAGGTGAAAGACAATAAAATTCATAACATCTTACGCAGATGAAAAAACATCAGAGGGAGTATTCATTTTGAATTTTGCTTGGTACAATAATTTATAAAGCAGGTAAACACCAATTTGTTCACAACATTGAAAAGTTAAATAATTTAAAAGGGTCGGTTTGCCAAACAAGTTGACAAGATGCTAGGTGGAAACGAGTGCTGTGGCATGCTTTAGTTTGCCGTGGAAGGGAGGGGAGAGAATTAATAAATCAAATCAAATATTTTCTCTTCACAGGGTGAAATGGAGAACAGCCTAGGTATCCACCGACTTGACAGAGGGGAAGAAGGCCCAAATTTCCATTCTAGGGCAGCTTTCGCTTCACCACTGATGTAAATGTCCAGTAGTCGACCGTGTCTACTGGTTATTCTATACAAATTATTTGGGACTGGGTTCGATATTTAAGTTTTGCAGAATATCAGTCAGCAGTGCTCATCTAATTTTCACTATAACTCATAATACATAGATGAAATTAAGTTAAAATCTGTCACATAATTTCGAGAAATTTCGAAAAGTAAATTAACTGAAAAAGTTAACTGAAAGGAGTTGAGTGAAGATCAGTGGCCGGCCGGTTTCTGTTCTATGTAGCAGAAGTTAGATCGAGTTAGTCCGAAAAGGAGTGGGCGGAATCATCTCATCAGGACTCGAGGTCATCCGCCTTACCTAATTTTTCTGATCGATACGTGCACATCGTCGAGTCGAAATGGGCCTCCTTATATTATAATATTGTACTCGATCTACCATCAACAACATTAGAGACAGGCGTAAAGAAGAAATAGGTCAGGATAAAGCAAAGTAAAAACAATCACAACAAAAATCTTACAAATGAGGAGAACAGTGAAAAAATTTAGGAGGCAGATACATCGAAGCACTGCTGTAGATGAGTTAACATCTGAGTTATGAAAGTGAACTCATCATTCTACAACCAAATGCTACTCATTTATTCATCATTCACACAACTCCATGAATGATTGATGTATCATATTTACCCTCGCATTCACCGGAAAGTCGTAGCGGGATTATACATGGACGCATGATGCGAATGTAAAGTAAAGTGTGAAGTAATCAACAAGCGTGCAACATCGTGTAGGTGCTGAATAAATCTGAGAGCATCTAGGTGAGCATAGATGACAAGCCGACGGCTTTACCCGTTCGGGGACCGGACAGCCTACAACCAAATGCTACTCTTTTATTTATCATTCACGCAACTCCATGAACTACTGGTCCTTGCAACATGAATCACGAATGACCTTACTGAGTAGCAAGGTCAAAACATGAATAATACAGTGAGAGCGGAGCCGCAGATGTCGGGTGATAACGGAACTGTCTGCGGGTGTCAAATATTGTGTTAAAACTCGCCAGATAGGTTTTGAATTTACTTCTGACAATAATCTAAGAAATCGTACAGATGGAACGACTTCATCGCTTATACACACAGACTATCCATCTCAATAAAAGAATGAAAACATTTCTGTCGATTCCATGATTGATTTACCTTGTCACATCAATACGTAGGGGTCTGCCTACCTCTGTTCCAATTACGACTTTAATGTTATCAGATATAAATGACTCAGTTCCGGTTCTCATGCAGTTTATTCAAGAAGTGCTCGTCACGGACACATGCCAAGCTTTACGCTTGGGTGAACCGCCGGCCCGTCTTTTTTTTCATCACAGAAATACAGTTATTTTATAGAATTATTAGAAACCCACGGGCAAAGGCGGACACGTTCAATATGACTAGGGGCCAACACAGAAAATTTCGTCGACAAGTGGAAAAAGTAATATTCTCGAAATGTCGTAAATATAATTATCACGCAATATTTGTAAACAATATGAAACTGGTTTTGCATGAATCCAATTAAACCACCCGGAAGACAAAATGAGCTGTTCAAAATATGAGAATTAACCTTTCAACTTTGGCTTAGCATGCAAGGTTCGCTATTAATAAATATTTATTTGTTTACATTCACCCTCCTCTCGACAAGACCGTATTAACCACAGCAGGGCCCCTGGGGTACGGTAGGCACCAAGCCGCATCGCATAACCATTGTACTATATTCACTTGATCACTTCACTCGTTGGCCTTGATGTGAATAAGTGACTGGGGACACTGAACTCCTCGCCGGTACAGAGCGGTTTCACGTGACCTTGGTCACAGCTTTCATCCGCTATCTAAATTCAGCATGCTCGCAAACTGGGATGGTCGCATCATGCGTCCATGTATAAGCCCGATATAGATTTCCAGTGAGTCCGAGGGTAAAATATGATACATTAATCAAAAACAATAAACATAGTCATTATACAATTTCCTTTTTGTGTTCTCTTGAAGAATTCTACCAGCAATAATGACACGACCCTGCATATGGGGCCACTAAGTGCGATCCTGGCCGCTTGCAAGAATAATGGACTTAATGACAGAGGAAAGCCGTAGCCTTACGCAATCTTTCGTCAGCGTAAGGTTACATATCACCGACTTGCAGCGTCCGTTATGGAGTCATCGAAAAGAGGCATCCCTAATTTACGGAAGACGAGAAAGCGGGAATCGAAACACTAATTTACGGAAGGTTCGGGAAAGCGGGAAACTAACAATCCTAATTTACGGTAGTTGCGGGAATACGTATTTCGAATGAAATAGCAACTTAAGACTAACCCTTACCCCCACTCTAACCCTAATCTGAACCTTCCGTAAATTAGGATTGCTAGTTTCCCGCTCTCCCGCACCTTGCGTAAATTAGTGTTTCGATTCCCGCTTTCCCGTATTCCGTAAACTAGTTATGCCCATCAAAAGGGGACTAATTGACAACCCTGGCCAGAATCCCCGAAAAACTAACAAACTACGACCTTTGAACTTATTGTTATCGCTATAGCCATCTTATGCGTTGCACATGTGTATTGTTTCTATTTTGGGAAATCACTCAGCAGCTGCAGTTTCATAGTTTTTCCAATTTTGATTCAACAACGGACCGTTTTGTAGGGTAAAATATTGATTTGTGGAGAAGAATTTATTGATTAATTTGTAAAATAAGCATAAATCTGGTGTTAACTTGTTAGTTGGTATCGTTTATTTATAATAATTTAGGGTCAATGCCTCTGCCTGTAGTGTCCATGCTTTTAGAAATATGAGGCGCATGCTATGCTATGAGAAATATGAGGGGCAACCCTAATTTACAAAGTGATTTTTACGGATTCCGTACATTACTGACCGACAGACTGATTTAATATCTATATATCTATTACCTAAGCTTACTCTAACCCCCCTTCCTAACTAATACTGAATTTACTAATAATAATTTGTATTAAAATGAAACAAAATCCGTAACTCAGTAAATTAGGTTTGCCCGTAAAGAGGCTTTTACACACAAAAATAAATTTTGATTTCGCGACCCTCTAATCGTCTATTAACCTGAAAGAACCTCAACTGTTCTATGTTATTCGGGATGAGGGTCAGGGTAGGGTTGGGTAATGTATAATAAATTTTTTGGTGATCTTCCTGATGTTACGAATGATTATCCTCTTTCTTTCTCTTTCTTTCTTTCTATTTCCTAAACCTAACCCTAAAACTAACAGTAGGAATTTATATTAACAATAAACGTCATTTTTTGGTTTTTATTTGCATTATAAAAAATATATAAAATAGTGAGAATGAGAAAGCGAGAAAGAGAAAGAGAATGAAGAATGGCGGCAGAGATAATTAGTAAGAGGAGAGAAAATGATCGGGTCACAACAACAGGAGTTTTACCAATTTTTTGTATTTTATTCTCAATTATTATATCAATTGTTTTATTGTTCGTACATCACGTAGAAAAAACAAACAAACAATATGGAGCGTTTGATAGCTTCAGGAGATCAAGCTGTTTCAGAAAAATTATGTTTGATCCTCGGTAACTTGATGGTGCCGGATACTGCTCTTATTGAAAAGGTAAAGTTGGTGATTTTCTGCCTAATTTTACGCTTACAACTACAGTAATACCAGGGCAAAATAGAGGAATTTTTTAGAGGCTTTGCCAGGTTTTGACAGATTTGCCAGATTTAACAGATTAAAATGGATATATTTTAGCAATACAATTTATATGAAGTGCAAAAATGTTCCATTCGCAAAAATCATTGGTGTTGATTTAGCTGTTTTTCTCGCAGTATCCGAATAAATATCACCTTAGATTATCCGCCATTGGAAGTATATAATTGTTTATGAAAATACAATAATACAACGCCTGCCAAAATAAATATAAACCTAAATTTTCAGGCGACCTCTGACCTTCGAGAGCTGAACTCTGACCCCTCATTCGTTCCCTCTCTCTTCTCTGTTCTTTGTCAAAGCGACGACGCTGAAGTAAGGAAGCTGGCGGCTGTTATATTCAGAAGGTAAGACTTTCCTTTTTCATCGAATTTGGTTCAAGTGATTTTTGTGAAGGACCGTCGTATAAACAAGGAAATAACACAATAACGGAAATAAAACTCTGGATCGTGTTTTTTTTATCTAGTATATTTCAAAAATTTTAGATGAACTTGTACGCTGATATTTATTCTTGATTTTCACTTTTATTCTGTGACCAAATCATATGTTGTTACAATAACAGAACTTGAGATGGGAGTATGTGATGCAATGATGTCGCGATATTCAAAAAATATGAAATCAAAGTAAGATACAAGGGTGATATTTTTGAGTTGCTTTCTTCATTCATTGGCTGTCCGGAGGCCGAATGGGTAAAGCCGTCAGCTGGTCATCTATGCTCACCTAGAGCAGTGGTTCTCAACCTTTCATGGTCCGTGGCCCCCCTACCGAGATCCTTAACACCTCCGTGGCCCCCTGCCGTCAAAAAACGCAAGACGCAATGGCGTTATCCGGCACGAAAGAGGTAAACATAGCCTGCTCGTGGCCCCCCGGCAAAGGTCTCGTGGGGGCCACCGGCCCCCGGTTGAGAACCACTGACCTAGAGGATCTGGGTTCGAATCTCGGCTTCACCTTCACAGATTTATTCAGCACCTACATGATGTTGCACGCTTGTTGATCACATCACTTCAATATATGCGGTTTTCACCCTTGAGCCTTGACGTGAGTAAATGACTGGAGACGCTGAACTCCTCGCCGGTACAGAGCGGTTTCATGTGACCTTGGTCACAGCTTTCCTCCGCTATCCAAGTTTAGCAACATTCGCAAGCCGGCGTGTTCGCATCGTACGTCATGTATTAGCCCGCTACATCTTTCTGGTGAATCGAGGGTGAATATGCCGCAAAATTCCAAACTCGTAATCAATTGTTCTTACTGATATCCAACCACAACGTAGGGATTATGTCAGGTTTAAAAATCTTTAATTCTTCGATCAAACAATGAAAAAGTTTTTATATTTTAGAAAAGTTTCAAGGCAATGGAAAACATTCTCCCGTGATGTGTGCATTGGAGTGCGTCAGGCCGTGCTTGAGCGACTTCTGATGGAAAGTGAAGCCAAAGTAGTGCAGTCTCTCTGTCAGATCGCGGCAACGATTGCTAAACATGAACTGAGTGGGAAAGATGGATCGTGGTCTGATTTGTTTGAACTTATTAAGAGAGGAATGAAGGATGCGAACAGTAAAGAGGTGGGTGCTTAGGGGTGCTCAGGGGTTTCCAATGTGTTTGATTTGTTAACCCCGCTACAGAGACCCCTAATCGACCCCTAATTAAATACTCGATTAAGTTATGCACACATACATTTTCCCATTCTTAGTTTTACATCATATTATTTAGAGCAAGTGTTCTCAACCTTTTGATGATTCCAGACCCCCAATGGATTGCCCAATATGGTCCCATGCCTCCTTCCAGAAGTTTCCAAACGTTTTCAGCTGGCGACACACATTTTGGCAATACAATTTTATGTGACACATTTAAAATCGCATATGTAGTATAAAGTTAACCTTAGGGGATTTCCAAACCTATGATTTTGATGACCCACAGACTTATAGACAGTGGCGCAACCAGCGGGGGGGTTACGGGGGTCGTGTCCCCCCCCGTTTGAAATTATATTTTTTAAAGTTTGTTCTACGTTCTACTTAGAAAAAATGTTGTTTCTGCGGTCATAGCATCACACTCTCGTGGTGAAAAACTATTTTATCCCCGTGCGTTATCACCTTAACGTAATTATGACACGTTATCGCTGTTAGTTATCGCTAATAATGACGCAAATCTCCGTAAAGATGGAGGTATCAATAAGTAAGTCCCCTCCCGAAATCGAAAAGCATTCAAACTGAATACGGTTTGGGAACAAATCGTTTTAAAACGATCTTCTCCACTTAAAATAG
>JAUELA010002452.1:0-12188 GCA_031471845.1 Boltenia villosa | reverse complement strand
CAAGAGTTCAACATTCTTCGATGTTCTCTATGTTTAGTACATTCCTTCATCGTCATCGGTTTATAAAATTCTAGCATGAGTACTCGAAGTCGCCTTAAAAAAGATATAAAAAAACATTACCATCGAGTGGAAGAGGACAAAGATACATACAGATTCGATCATTAATCGGATGCATGTGGATATCCTCGAACGAATTTAAACCAATGCTTATTATAAAAATCTAAATAAATGTTAACCTCAGGTTTACTGACAGGAACGTAACAATCGGAAATCTTTCCATTATACGAGAATAGTATGGGATAAGTGCTCTTTCTTTGATCATAGAGGAATTCCACCACCTTGCATCAAATGCTTTCCTAAGCATAGACAGCTAGCGTGCCCCACTGCTCGAGGTTAAGTTTTGGGCCACGAGTCCGCTAAAGCCTTGTGAACTAGGTTCTCCTTGCACAATTCAGCTCGGGATAACTTAGAATTTTCTTATTATTATTTTTTTTTTATCCTAGGGTTTTATTCAAGGGTCACCTTTTTTGTCTTAAGCAAAGGACCTCAGCCGAGCCTTCGCGGCGTCCTAGGTTTGAGATATCCTTAGGCCGCCAAAAGAGATCTAGCTCTCTTTTGATATAACTCTTGGGCCCTCCTCCACCAAGGCCTACCTAACCCTTCCTGGTCGAAGTTGCTCCCCTCAACAACATTATTCCCGAATTTGGAAAGGGAAACGCGACGCAGCCGAAAATAAGCGCCATGTCAACCACTAGGAGACCGCGTCTCTCTGACAAGATGATATATACTCTAGTCAAGAGCCATCAGGCGCGTCGTATCGACAGAATATATATATATATACATGCCGACTTGAAGAAAAGTACGAGGAAGATCGAATACATGGTCAACACCATCTCTGAACATTTTCTCTTTCCCGCACTTGAGATCATACCGCACTCGAAAGTAAGATGGGGTAAAGGGACGAGGAAGAGCAGCATCAGTCACTTTGGAGATATACCCCTGAGAGAAGCCCTCACTTCACTGTATAAAGAGCGTCAATATAGGAAGCTGGAATATGACTCTATTCTTGAATGTTGGGATGACATGAAGACATCCATCTCGAAAGTCCTCCGGCCATATGCGGTTAACAAGCGCCAGGCCGAGCGTGCCAGAAACGGCTACGTACAGCAACAGCTGGACGACCTGATGCGCAACGACCCAGATCGACCAAGAGGTGAGGAATCTCATCAAACAACTGAGAGAGTACGAACAACAGAAGCTCACTTCCTGATGCAAGTAGCTAAGATTCACGACGCAGAGGAGTGTGAAAGGCCAACTCGGTATTTCTTCCAGAAGATCTGGAAAGTACGGCAAGAGACCACGATCACAAGTCTGATAATCAAAGAAATGGAGACATTCTACGAAGACCTGTGGAACACCAAAGGAACTACCCGCCGAGACCAACAGGACCAATACCTTGAAGTCATGGACGACGTCGAAAATCTACGTCGGAATTCTATTCATCATTCTGGCATCTCGTGGAGAGTAATTTTACCGATGTGGTCAACCACGCGCTTCTATTTGGGAGGATCCCTGACAGCGCGCTGCAATGGTGAAACTCATATATAAGAAGGGTGATCAGCGCCAACTCAAGAACTGGCGCCATATTTCCAACCTGAATGTTGACTACAAGATCATATCGAAACTGCTCACCAACAGGATAAAAAGGAAGATTGGCAAGATTGTGTCGAACACGCAGAAGTGCTCTGTTCCTGGCCTAAACAACCGACATCCTTCTCAACATCCAGTCGACCATCAACTACGCAAGGAGGAAGAAGAAGCTACCCCTGGTTTCCTCTTTCGACCAGGAGAAGGCGTTTGACATGATGGACCATGAATTCATGATCAAGGTCCTCAGGAAGATCGGCCTCGGTAACCCAACTGTGGCTCTGATACTACATATGTAGAGCGGAATAAATATCAAGGTGGAGCTCCGGGAACATCAGAATCCTGAGAGGGATCCGCCAGGGCTGCCCCCTGAGCATGTTGCTGTATACGATACAAGCGGAACCGTTAGAACCCCACGTGCTGCGAAACAGCAACATCAAAGGCTTTCGCATAGGGACATATGAATAAAAACTACAACAGTACGCAGATGACAACACGCTGCTGGCCTCTAACCCCGAATCCATAAACGCCATGATGGAGGAACATCTGCTGTTGCAAGCTGTCACAGGTCAGAAAATCAACCCCTCTAAAACGGATATCCTGTGCTTTGGAGAACCGATAAAGAGGCATCTATCGACATCCCAATTTAGCTCCCAGGTAATGCCTAGAGACAAGATTCTTGGACGATACTTTGGGCAATCCAGTCAAAACCGGACGTGGGATGAAAAACTCTCCAGGACCAAAGCGACATCTATAGAAAAATCGAAGCTCGCAGACTGGAAAAGTTCCGCCGATTGGTCAACCTGGAAACTCCCAAGAACATCTGGGAGGCTGATATGCTATTCCAACTCGGCGCAAAGATCCAGGAAGTAAACCCAGTTCTATGTGAGCGGTGAACACCTCACGCAGCGTATCCCCCGAAGGAATGGAGAGACAACCTGGAACTGCGTCGCCACCTTCGTCTCACCATCGAGAAATGGAAGGAAATCAGCTTCAGAGAACTATACCATCGCCTCGCCGCCCGTGAAGCCGAGGAAACGGCCCTAACAAGCCATTAGGAGGGATACGATTAGCTGGGACAGGATACTGCTGAAGGAAAGAAGCCTCCGTGACTTCTTTACCAACAGGGAGAGTCCTAAGCTATAGAATTACGCACGAGGGTTTTGTGTTCGGCAGTAAAAAGCCACGGTACGGCATGCTCGCCCACAAAGAGCAGGGCGGTGTAGCAAGTTGCAAGTTTTGCGGGGCAGAAGAGGACACGTGTCAACATGTCTTCTACGACTGCCTCTTCACAAACAATATCATACGCAACTTAGAGTATGAGCTACGTATATTCGCGGGATCAATAACACTGATCTCGAAGGACGTAATGCTCTATAACCATCTACAGCTGAAAACCACCCCCGTCCAACTGAAACTGCGCAATATCCTGAAAAAAAGAGATCTCCAAAGTCAAGATATCCCTTGATGCACATATCGAAACCCTCGAGTTCCCTGCAAAAGTCGCAGAATGGATTCAAAGGATAGCCATTGAGAAGTTAAAGAAATCAATGGAAATGTGGCCCGGATTGGATTACAACATCAACAGCAATCCGCCAACAATGCGTCTGAGACAGCCCGATTAGTTTTTAACCCATCAGAGTTTTCTACTATGTCGAGCAAACCAGGCTCACTAGAAAGTTTTCATTGATCGACTATACTAACCATTCTATTCTAAGACCTTACAGGCACTAGTCGATGTATTTCCCGACACTGGGGTAGAGCACACGATCACCTATCCCTTTCCAAATATACTTATCAGCCTTCTGTTGAAGTCGTAACGCCATCCTAGTGTTGTGAAGGGAATGTAACGATGAAAGAAGGCCAGCGAATCTTTAGAGCGCGTCGGAGGTCGGAGCGCTAGTCGGCGGGGGTTGATGTATTCCCCACGGTAGCGCGGTAGCATCCATGTATTAAGAGAGTTGCTTAGGCCTTTTATATACAGGGTTCGTTTTATGAGCACATTACACTAGTCGTTATCAGTTACGAAAAACTTTTTGTCGGCCATTTTTGTAATGTAGTAAAAGTGAAAGTGGGAAAAGAGAAAGTTACTAAGAGAAAGTTACAAAGTACCTGACAAAGAAGGTGGTGCCCTGAAACAGAAAAAGACAAAAGAAAAAGTTTACATATCGGGGGAAGTCTTCTGGGTTTGGGGTTAGGGTTTTAATTATGGTTGTATTAGGTTTAAGGTTAACCCTACACTTCCTTATATTTTCCCACTTCCTATTTTGTTGTCTTTTCTTTTAGGGCTGTGTGTCACCTTCGTTAATGTCACGTCTCTCCATTCAATTGGTAGTAGGACAACTGCCACCCGGACAATTCCCCCCGGACAACTGCCACCCGCCCGCCGTTGTCGGGGGGAAATTGTACGGGAGCAATAAATCCTAGAACCCATTCAGTGGTCGCTACACTACATGGAACATTCATAGTCCGGCCTTCATAAAGGTTGTGCTCAGTTACGGAACAGTCTTTAGCCGGTCACTTTAGCGACATTTACCTGTTACAGAAATTCTTCTGTCGGCAACTACACCCCTGGTTGCTATGAGTTAGAGAAAATGTGCCACCATATTAGTTGTTATGAGTTACGGAACATTCTCTCGACTCTATTTCTCACGCTAAAGCTAAGTTAAGTCTATTACCTAGCCGAGTTTGAAAAACACAACTGTGCCGAACAAATATGCACATATTGTAGTGTGAATCATGTCTTATGAAGTCATAATAGAATGACGTCTTAAACTAATAAGGTAATATGAAGATTGATATCGGTCTATCTAAGATTTGCGGGAGTTATAACGACCAAGGTTCTTGGAACATACAAAAAGGAACAAAATACACTTGACGATATCATTGGCCAAGTAATAATGTAATAAATTACGAAAAAATATACGCCATGCATATATAGTGTGTATATTATTTAATATATATATATTGTGAACAAGATGCATTATAAAATGAAAATAATATAACAAATGTTAAATAGCTTGCAAAAGATGTTTGGAAAAATCTGTTGTTTCAGCAATATAATTTGTCAAATATTACCAACCCTGGTCGTATTGTAGCTGAGTCAACTATGTACTAATATGTTCCTACTTTGACAGATGCAGCTTGTAAAGCTGATGAGTACAAATGTGAGGATGGCTCAAGATGTATGAAGAGTGCTTGGTTTTGTGATGGGGTCATAGGTTGCAAGTATGTATTACCTTGACAAATTGATTATCTGTAGCAAGTAATGAAACTACTTTTTATCAAGTATCATAATATTATTAACATCATTTGTTGAATAGAATAAATTTACGTTAAATAACTTAAGCTCTTCATATATAATGTATCATATGTAGTATAATAAGGTAAAAAGAATCATTGCAGTCATCATTCAGCAGTAAAAAAAATGCTATAAAACTACATATTACCTTGGAAAATATGCTTTAGCCGTAAAAAGAGACTTGAAAATAACGACAACATGCAACTTACCTATCTCAATTAGGTATCTCAACTTATGTATCTCAATCGTAGATAATAAAACACAATTAGGAAACGATCTCAATTTGCAAAACACATGTTCTATGTAAATGTAATGACAAGTTTTATGAGGTTAGAGGAATTGTTACACCCAGGAGAAAATGTTCACTGTAAATAAAAGCTTGGCAAGACTACAAAGTAGCGTTCAGGAAGGTGGAAAAGGAGAAGCAATTATGTGTGATTTTTGCGCCAGTGGCAGAGGCTCTCTTGGCTGGCTGCTTATTAAAACACTACACTAGCTTAAAACTTTTAGAATGAATTACCTTCTACACCATATACATCATTCAAATACATTCGACTGTGTAATTTCTCGAGTTTTTATCGGACATGCCTATTTTTTTAAAAAAATGTGGTGACTGACATACTGTGACGTCATTACTCTCCTCCGCATACAAAATACTGATGTGAACATAGTGCTTTTGCCCAAGTTTACATTGTTAACGTCAACAGATGACGTCATTACGGCATTATTTCTAAATGTTTATATGTTTGGGTCCTGATTTGAGAAATTTGTTAAATTAAACTATTCCATCATCCAAAATACTCATATTTACACACAAATAAACAAATTTTTGTCAAACGAGGACCTATACTTATACCTTCTCAGGCTAATAGAACATGGGGACCCATCACCGCATCATAGCTGTACATATCTCCACGCCCACAACATTTTCCACGATAATGTGATCTTGAGAATTGTGTCCATAGTATTTATCGGTATTGTTTTTTTGCTTCGTACTTTTCTCATTCGTAACTGAGTTAGCAATACTGAGGGCGATAGGCTAAATAGTTTTAAGTATAATAATAAAGAAATGTATGAGAATGTTCAACTAGGACTGGCTGAAAACAACTCATTATTCATATTTATGTTTGGGTTGATAAGGGTCATGTTCAATCGCGGCTTCGACGTATATTTAGTCCGTCCCGTCGAGGGATAAATCAAAGAAGTGGAAGCAAATAATTGTACTTTATTACAGTGATAAGAGCGATGAGGTTGTCTTCAACGCATCTGTACACACAGCTCAAGACGGAATTTCTTGTCGTAATATGAAATACTTGAAAAACGTCTGTCTTCTACCGACAAGCCAAGCTGAAAAGGAGAAGGATATTTGCAGACCAAGTGAGTGGTACTTAAATTGTTTCTTTGTAAAAGTGAGCACTCTGGCAAGAGTTCAACATTCTTCGATGTTCTCTATGTTTAGTACATTCCTTAATCGTCATCGGTTTATTAAATCCTAGCATAAGTACTCGAAGTCGCCTTAAAAAATATATAAAAAAAAACATTACCATCGAGTGGAAAAGGACAAAGATACATACAGATTCGATCATTAATCGGATGCATGTGGATGTCCTCGAACGAATTTAAACCTTTGAACCAATGCTTGTTATAAAAATGTAAATAAATGTTAACCTCAAGTCTACTGACCGGAACGTAACAATCGGAAATCTTTCCGTTATACGAGAATAGTATGGGATAAGTGTTCTTTCTTTGATCATAGAGGAATTCCATCTCCTTGCATCAAATGCTTCCCCAAGCATAGACAGAGCGTGCCCCACTGCTCGAGGTTAAGTTTTGGGCCACGTAAAGTCCGCTAAAGCCTTGTGAACTAGGTTCTCCTTGCACAATTCAGCTCGGGATAACTTAGAATTTTCTTATTATTTTTATTTTATTTATTTTTTTATCCAAGGTTATATTCAAGGGTCACCTTTTTTGTCTTAAGCAAAGGACCTTAGCCGAGCCTTCGCGGCGTCCTAGGTTTGAGATATCCTTAGGCCGCCAAAAGACATCTAGCTCTCTTTTGCCAAAACTCGTGGCCCCTCCTCCACCAAGGCCACCTAAACCTAAACCCTTCCTGGTCGAAGTTGCTCCCCTCGACAATATTATACCCGAATTTGGAAAGGGCAACGCGACGCAGCCGAAAATAAGCGCATGTCAACCACTAGGAAACCGCGTCTCTCTGACAAGATGATATATACTCTAGTCAAGAGCCATCAGGCGCGTCGTATCGACAGAATCTATATCCATGCCGACTTGAAGAAAAGTACGAGGAAGATCGAATACATGGTCAACACCATCTCTGAACATTTTCTCTTTCCCGCATTTGAGATCATACCGCACTCGAAAGTAAGATGGGGTAAAGGGACGTGGAAGAACAACATCAGTCACTTTGGAGATATACCCCTGAGAGAAGCCCTCACCTCACTGTATAAAGAGCGTCAATATAGGAAGCTGGAATATGACTCTTTCAGAGCTCACTTCCTGATGCGAGTCGCTAAGATTCACGACACAGAGGAGTGTGAAAGGCCAACTCGGTACTTCTTCCAGAAGATCCGGAAAATACGGCAAGAGACCACGATCACAAGTCTGATAATCCTAGAAATGGAGACATTCTACGAAGACCTGTCGAACACCAAAGGGACTGCCCGCCGAGACCAACAGGGCCAATACCTTGAAGTCATGGACGACGTCGAAAATCTACGTCGGAATTCTATTCATCCTTCTGGCATCTCGTGGAGAGTAATTTTACCGATGTGGTCAACCACGCCCTTCTATTTGGGAGGATCCCTGACAGCGCGCTGCAATGGTGAAACTCATATATAAGAAGGGTGATCAGCGCCAACTCAAGAACTGGCGCCCTATTTCCAACCTGAATGTTGACTACAAGATCATATCGAAACTGCTCACCAACAGGATAAAAAGGAAGATTGACAAGATTGTGTCGAACAAGCAGAAGTGCTCTGTTCCTGGCCGAAACTAAACCGACATCCTTCTCAACATCCACTCCTGGTTTCCTCTTTCGACCAGGAGAAGGCGTTTGACATGATGGACCATGAATTCATGATCAAGGTCCTCAGGAAGATCGGCCTCGGTAATCCAACTGTGGCTCTGATACTATATATGTACAGCGGAATAAATATCAAGGTGGAGCTCCGGGAACATCAGAATCCGGAGAGCGATCCGCCAGGGCTGCCCCCTGAGCATGTTGCTGTATACGATACAAGCGGAACCGTTAGAACGCCATGTGCTGCGTAACGGCAACATCAAAGGCTTTCGCATAGGGACATATGAATAAAAACTACAACAGTACGCAGATGACAACACGCTGCTGGCCTCTAACCCCGAATCCATAAACGCCATGATGGAGGAACATCTGCTGTTGCAAGCTGTCACAGGTCAGAAAATCAACCCCTCTAAAACGGATATCCTGTGCTTTGGAGAACCGATGAAGAGGCATTTATCGACATCCAAATTTAGCTCCCAGGTAATGCCTAGAGACAAGATTCTTGGACGATACTTTACAATCCAGTCAAAACCGGACGTGGGATGAAAAACTCTCCAGGACCAAAGCAGTCCCAAACGCTTACAAATCTCGTAGGCAAACCTGGATGGGGAGGATCAAATTCCTCAACTCGTTAGCTGTAACACAGATTCTGTACAATGCGCGGGAAATACCTATTACCAAGGAAAACATAAAACAATTCAGTACTGTTCTCCACCGTTTTCTATGGTTTCCTGAAGTCATAGAAGGAATTCGGAGGAAGAGGCTTCACGACCCCAAGACCAAAAAGATCATCGGGATGTTCGACATCTATAGAAAAATCGAAGCTCGCAGACTGGAAAAGTTCCGCCGATTGGTCAACCTGGAAACTCCCAAGAACATCTGGGAGGCTGATGCGCTATTCCAACTCGGCGCAAAGATCCAGGAAGTAAACCCAGTTCTATGTGAGCGGTGAACACCTCACGCAGCGTATCCCCCGAAGGAATGGAGAGACAACCTGGAACTGCGTCGCCACCTTCGTCTCACCATCGAGAAATGGAAGGAAATCAGCTTCAGAGAACTATACCATCGCCTCGCCGCCCGTGAAGCCGAGGAAACGGCCCTAACAAGCCATTAGGAGGGATACGATTAGCTGGGACAGGATACTGCTGAAGGAAAGAAGCCTCCGTGACTTCTTTACCAACAAGGAGAGATTCCTAAGCTATAGAATTGTGCACGAGGGTTTTGTGTTCGGCAGTAAAAAGCCACGGTACGGCCTGCTCGCCCACAAAGAGCAGGGCGGTGTAGCAAGTTGCAAGTTTTGCGGGGCAGATGAGGACACGTGTCAACACGTCTTCTACGACTGCCTCTTCACAAACAATATCATACGCAATATCATATGAGCTACGTATATTCGCGGGATCAATAACACTGATCTCGAAGGACGTAATGCTCTATAACCATCTACAGCTGAAAACCACCCCCGTCCAACTGAAACCCTTGATGCACATATCAAAACCCTCGAGTTCCGTGCAAGAGTCGCAGGATCCTTTCAAAGGAAAAAAATGGATAAGTTAAAGAAGTAAATGTAATTGTGGCCAGGATTGGATTATAACATCAACACCAATTCGCCAACAGTGCGTCTGAGACAGCCCGATTAGTTTTTAACCCACCAGAGTTTTCTACTATGTCGAGCAAACCAGGCTCACTAGAAAGTTTTCATTGAGCGACTATACTAACCATTCTATTCTAAGACCTTACAGGCGCTAGTCGATGTATTTCCCGACACTGTGGTAGACCTACACGACATACGTACTCGTGTACGTTCAGGATACTCGTGTGAGAAGGAGTAGTTTGGGTGAACCTCAGTAACGTACATGTCGTGGTCTCACGTCGGCTGTGTTGCAAAACATCTGAGCACCCCAATGTGCGCGAAGATAAGTAACCAAGGGAAGCGAAGTATCGTGTTTTGTTGTATAATGTCTTTGGCCATTTAGCGGGGCTTATACTAATGTATACAATATTCCACTAAAGGGAATCAATTCAAATCATTTTCAAGCAAATTTGAGCTCAGCTGCCAATATTACATGAGTTCAAAATTAAAAAAAAAAATACAAGGTTATGCCAAAGCATATAACTTCGCCTGGATTTATTTTTCATCTAAGGCCCGCCTTGAGCGTCACGTGCGAGAAATTTTGCTTCTTTCATTATTTCACGCGAACGAATTGTTTTCGGGACGACCTTTAGAAATATGTGGTCTAATTAACTGGTGTGTACGTTAGTGATTTCAACTGAGCAAAAATTTTTTCAGAGGTAAATTATGAAATAAAATCTCGCGTGATCGCTTGATCGGATCGCATAAGTGTAAACTAGGCTCAGTTATACCCGACTGCTGTAGGCTACATTTTAGATATCAAAGGGTAAGGTAATATTTTTCAGTCATTTGAAGGAATTATATTTCAAGAAAGCAGAACTCTTGGCATAAGAGTTGCTAGATAATCTAATTTAATATTAAATAAATATCAAAATCGTTAAATTATTATTCTTATAAAATAATATTTCAATGTAAATTATTCCACATGATTTTTATTGTAAGTTTGTCTCTGAATTCCCAGGATTATTTTATGATATTATATCGTTATTGAAATAAGTGTCTTTGTGCCTTTCACGACGAGAGAGAGATGCAAGCGTTCATGAAGATGAAGATATTGACTATATTCTTCATTTTATGCTGCTTATCTGAAACAGGGAATTTGATTTCTTTACATCACGTTCATAAGTTTTATGATATGGAACAAATTGACACTGTTTTGTATTTAATGTTGTCAGTCGGAAATATATATTTGGTGTATCTAACTATCTTCCTTGTAGAACCCATTCAGTGGTCGCTACACTACATGGAACATTCATATTCCTGCCTTCAAACAGGTTGTGCTCAGTTACGGAACACTCTTCTGCCGGTCACTATAGTGGCCATTACCTGTTACAGAAATTCTTCTGTCGGCAACTACTAATGAGTTTGAGAACATGGGCCACGATATTGGTTGTTACCAGTTATGCAACATTCTCTTGACTCTATTTCTCACGCTGAAGCTAAGTTAAGTCTATTACCTAGCCGAGTTTGAAAAACACAACTGTGCCGAACTAATATGTACAGATTGTAGGGTGAATCATGTCTTATGAAGTCATAATAGAATGACGTCTTAAACTAATAAGGTAATATGAAGATTGATATTGGTCTATCTAAGATTTGGGGGAGTTATAACGATCAAGGTATCATTGGCCAAGTAATGATGTAATAAATTACGAAAAAATATACGCCATGCATATGTAGTGTGTATATTATTTAATATATATATTGTGAACAAGATTCATTATAAAATGAAATTATTATAACAAATGTTAAATAGCTTGCAAAAGATGTTTGGAAAAATCTGTTGTTTCAGCAATATAATTCGTCAAATATTACCAACCCTGGTCGTATTGTAGCTGAGTCAACTATGTACTAATATGTTCCTACTTTGACAGATGCAGCTTGTAAAGCTGATGAGTACAAATGTGAGGATGGCTCAAGATGTATCGAGAGTGGTTGGTTTTGTGATGGTGATGATACAGATTGCAAGTATGTTTTACATTGACAAATTGATTATCTGTAGCAAGTAATGAAACTACTTTTTATCAAGTATCATAATATTATTAACATCCTTTGTTGAATAGAATAAATTTACGTTAAATAACTTAAGATCTTCATATATAATGTATCATATGTAGTATAATAAGGTAAAAAGAATCATTGCAGTCATCATTCATCAGTAAAAAAATGCTATAAAACTATATATTACCTTCGAAAATATGCTTTAGCCGTAAAAAGAGACTTGAAAATAACGAGAACATGCAACTTACCTATCTCAATTAGGTATCTCAACTTATGTATCTCAATCGTAGATAATAAAACACAATTAGGAAACGATCTCAATTTGCAAAACACATGTTCTATGTAAATGTAATGACAAGTTTTATGAGGTTAGAGGAATTGTTACACCCAGGAGAAAATTTTCACAGTATATAAAATCTCGGCAAGACGACAAAGTAGCGTTCAGGAAGGTGGAAAAGGAGCAGCAATTATGTGTGATTTTTGCGCCAGTGACAGAGGCTCTCTTGGCCGGCTGCTTATTAAAACACTACACTAGCTTAAAACTTTTAGAATGAATTACCTTCTACACC
>JAUELA010002341.1:0-12194 GCA_031471845.1 Boltenia villosa | reverse complement strand
AATTTAACTCATATAAGACATTAATAATGGTCACCTTCAAGTTATCAATCCCGCCTTTTGAAAATAAATTTTTCATCGATAAACTCTGCTGAGGGAAGATAACTTCATCTGAGAAAATTTTGCGTTTTAAATTTATTACAAAACTTTCCACCTTTTCGAAAATTATTTCGTTTTTTTCTTTGTATAAGCTGATCATGGTCACCGCAAACATAGAAGAATTATCGACTCTTTTTCGACTCGAACAATATTTTTAATTCTACTTCAGATCCTCGCAGAGATGTTCCGATGTTCGGACACAGTTGTTGGAATGCTCTTCAACAGACAACAGAACACAACATGGAGTAGCTTGCAGAAGTCGGTGAAGGACATGATAAGAAAGTAAGTGATGATATGGTGCATTATCAGTGCAGTAATGTCCTGGTTCCCAACCTTTTTTTGATCCATTCCTCCCTTTCTCGACCTTCATTCCCCATTGTCTTCTTTAGGACCTGTATATACGCTGTTTTACAGTTTGCGGTTGGTAAACGTTCTTACTTAAATTCCAGTCATAGCCACTTATCAACTATTATTATGACGTATATATACATGTGCGTGATTAGCGCGTGATCACGGCATGCCCAGGTTACGTTCCCTCGTCTAGAAAAGAAAATGTTTTGCTGTAGGGAGGAAGTTTAGCAGATGAATTTTGTACTTGATATTATATATACGATAAATTGCCGGTTATCTTTTTGATGAAATTTAAAATTCCTTATATCCATGTATATTAGGCACCCCCAAAATTGACTGAAAACAAGGCGTATTATATATGAAAAAATTCCAACGCTCTCTCTCTCTCGTATTTTGAACTTAAATATATAAATTTTCAAGATTTTATACATTTTCATTTTATACATAATCAGGAAGTAAGTGATAGTGCAGTAATGTCCTGGAGATGAATGGACACGAAGCTTCAAATTCGATTTGAATTGCATTTTGAACTAAAAATAATAATGCTGAATTGAGTTGAATGACACAATTTAATTGTGTACTGGACGGGACTATGTCTGATATTATAAAAATAATGATGATGAACTGAATTGAGTATGCTTAATTTCCTGTGTACTTATATTTTAACCATGTGCGAATGAATCACGCCAGTATGTCAAATACAAAAAAGCTCTAGCAATAACATGAAATATCACTAGATGGCATTATTATTACATTAACTATGCATATCACAAATTTACATTTTGAACTAAAAATAATGATGCCGAATTGGGTTTGCTCATATTGTCATCACTCCATCGACCAGCAACAACGTTGAATTACATAATTAAACCCAACTGTTTTATTTTTCATAATTTTCAGGAATTTTGAACTCAGTCATCTTGGCCAGATAAAGTCTGTCTTTCCTGCTGCTTACAAGTACAGACAAGAGAAGGGAATTATCAGTTACGCTGATCATAACATCAGACCCTCAGATTACCAGTTGACAATTGAGCCTATATTGGATGAGAGAGGTAGGTGTCTAATGCAGGGGTTCCCAAAGTGGGGTCCCCAGGGTTCCGCGGCAACTGCACAAAAAGTGTGGGAACCCCTAGTCTAATGTGTTCGGATGTTAAACAAGTCCCTTCTGTTTTATGGAATATTTGTGTGTTTCTCGAATGGTTACATTTATTGTATCCGGACTATTGTCACATAATCTTTTCCATCAAACCTAGATAAGCTGACTAAGGGTGTTGTCTTAGAACAGCTATGTCCAATTCGCGGCCCGCTTGAAGGTTTTGTGCAGCCCAATTGATCACTCAATATTGTAAGAGCATACTGTGTCCTTGGCAATACGGCAGCAACATAAGCAAAGATGTTGCGTTCATAATAGTCTTTTAATTTATAGTTTAACTATATCCACACCGTCAATGTAAATTTGTAGCGTGGTCGTTTCAATTGTAATAATTTATATATTTGTGATTTGGTTTGAACTTAATAAGATGTGCAATAAATTGTCTGATCTTGTTGAGTAGTGCGGCCCGCATCAAATAGTTGTGCATTTTTTTGGCCCAATAAGACATTTTGGTTGGACATGGCCATTTTAGAACCTGCAATTGTTGAGCCATCCATGTGCTTTTTACACCAATGATATTTACCTGACGATATTGACACGCCATCACAGTTCATTCGTATATTTGAGAAACTGAAAACCAATTTCTACCTTAGTAGTCAAACTTATAGTCAAGTCAGTTATAAGTTATATTTGAGACTTTTTTTTCTTCTTTTTTTCTCAAATTTGACCTTGTTTTCTATTCAAGTATTTTCTGCTCAAGTATTCACGATACAGTTTTGTAAGCTTGTTTGCCCACAATTGCCACAATTGGAATCAATCCACTTTTCTTGAGTGTATTAATTAATTTTCTTTGAATTCTTAGAAAATTTATGTTTTCCAGAATGTGACCAATTTGGCGATGGTTCTCGAAAGTTGACAAGCAGCATGATGGTGAAACGACGACATCATTTCTTGGTTCAGCTTGTGGACATTGTTAAACAGCATCATAAGGTTTGTAGTTGGTTGTAATTTGTGCCAAGAAGTGCTAATTGTTTTTCTGTGTAGTAAGAAGCAGAGATGACACTTTTAGCATCTTCGAATCAGATAATGTATATTTTGAATCACAAAAAATGTATATGAATTTTTTTTTTTTATTGTTTCTTCATTTATTACTTGTGGAAGTTGTCTTTCTGAACAGTTAGAAGCTGAGATGTCACTGTTGGATCCTCGAATCAGATCAATTCCAAATGTTTAAATGTTTATTTCGAATCAGAAGAAATTTATATTAAATTACATATTCAATCTTTGGCTAAGTTACCTTAATAGCTCAAATGTTAATAGTATATATATATATATATATCAATCTTCCTTCGATAGTATGTAGTACATTGTACATTGTACACACTGCAGGGGGAAAATGGTACACAATTAGGAATATTGGCGGAACCTTAAAATCTCACCTAACCTTCAACCCTAACCCGGTATGAGTTCACAGATCGGTGTAAGTTCAATTGCTAACTCATAAACCCTACCCTAACCCTAAAAGATTCATTTTTCTCTTGAAACCATATTTTTTAAAAGAATTGCAAAATTCATATTATTTCCCCCAAAATTGTCTAAATTTGAATTTTCTGTTTTTCTTTTTAGAAATTTTTATCCACTCTTGACCCACCCATAGAAGTCCAAGATGACCAAATTCTCCGTTGGCATCCCCAGTTTCCTCTGGACCGGGTTCCTGAACTTGAAATATCCGACTTTCCAAAGCCGCCCAACCATGAAAGAGACAAATGCAATTCTGCGAAGGATGTTTTGGAGAAAGCAAGAAGTCGATTTACTAAAAAGGTTGGGAATGATCAATAATTATTTTTGTAACCTTCTTTTGTGACCTCAAAATTTTTCTTATGAAAGAGTTATACAATTTTCCTCCACCAGCGACTAATCGAGTCCAGCATGTACATCACAACGGATGGTCATAAATTAGCCAGATACATGCAATGAAATGAAATATCTAAAAATATTTCTTATTGACATGATTATTTCACAAAAAAAAAAATCTGAATGCCGAAGTTAATTTTGTCCTGGTCCGAAGTGAATATTTGCGCAATGTTCAGCGCATTGGCTCTTGATGATCGGACAATACTGATACTGAAATGACGAGTTTTGTACTTTCAAGATATTTAGCGTTGATTCTGGTCACGCAGCAGCCGTAATGCACATTACAATTTTAAATGTAGGTTAAAATGTTTGGAAATTTTATGAACGGTTAACTAACGAGTTTACCAGCTAAGATTAACAGTTGACCATTCAACAGCCCTGGTGGTCGTTGGCTGTTACACACCTAGGACAACCATTGAAGTGCAGTACATACACAAGTTATGTTATGTGAGCTCACGGTGTTCGAGTCAGTTACTAATGAAAACGTTGTTTTAAAGGCTGTTGATGCACTTAAGAAAGTCGCAGAGAAAGCTTCATTGACTCCTGAGAAATCAAAGCTGAATATTGAAGAGAACAACAACATCACGCCGACAAAAACGAAGACACCAACAAAACCAGTTGCAGCATTGAAGGGAGTGTCGCAGTCTCTGCTTGCGAAGGTTTGTTTAATTATTTTTTTTAAATTTCAACTTTCATTGTTTTATGTGATTTATTTATTTCATTATTAAGGGATTTTATCATGGGGCTATCATGCGCCATTTTCGCTGTATTGAAAAACACACAAACAAGCAAGCCATTTTAGTATTTTATATAATCTATCTATAATCTATAATCTGAATTCACGTGGTATAAAAGAGGAAAATGAATACTTTGAAACTGATAAAAAAAACTCATATTCCAGTTTCTTGCCTATTTTTTCTATTTTAAATTTCTTATTCATCAATATGCATAATTACCAAGCTTTACCCTTGTAAGTCAATTATTGAGTGAGATATGTGAGATATCAAACATTTTGTACACCAACCTATGTCTAACAAAGTTGTGTGCTCGGTAACAAAATCTCCACCCAGTGGTGGGTATTTCAAGCTCCCATAAATTTCAATTTTTTTTTCATTCTCGATTATTTTCCCTGCTTGAACATAGAACAAAATATTTAAAAAATCTAAAATTGATGGTTACAGGCATGCGATGAAGTTACATGGAATGACCCATATGTATCTTCATAGCATTCTGAAAAAAAATGATCAATTGATCATTTTTATCGCAATTTCACATTTTTGAATATTTATTGAATTGTCCCATTAGTTTCATGAGATCTGAAGAGGAATTTTTCTCTAAGTCAACTTTGTAAAAATTTTCATTTCCTGAAAAATATTGTTTCAGGATAAATTGAGAGAGGAGATTATTTTCCACTTTCTTCAATAAACTATCATATTTTTCCTTCCAATCTTTACACCCAAATTTCATCTCCCTGAAATTTCACATATCACCAAGAAAATTATTTAACTAGAATATTTTTTAATCAGATTCGAGCAAAAGAAGCAGAAAAGAAAATGAAATCAATGGTTCGGTCCGAGCACGATGACAAGAAGTTGCAGCAATTGGTGAAATTACCAGATGTTGCACGAGCACTCAGGATGCTTTTCGTGACAGAAAAGAAAGCTGCTTTGCAGATGGAATATATCTGTGAGAAGTTGACCAAATGCTGCACCGGGATATTGTCTCCGAGTAAGTATTTCTTAAGCTTTCATTGTTTTATCCACAAAAATAACTGATCTCATGTATCAGGACTGCGGAGTCAGAGATTTGAATTTTTACTGGCTTTGACTGCTCCAAACAAACTTGATTCAACTTGATCACCCCAGAGAAAGATAAAATTTCCAAAATTTACTGCATTCACTTGGTTTTCAAAATTTTACAATTTATAGTGTCATTCGAGAAGATCCATTGAGTCGATATCAGAAATTTCCCAAATAGTTTTTTGTGACTTTTACTCCTTGAAACAATCTTTTCATATTTATTTCGCAATTTTTTTATTCAATCAGGTTTATTTTGCTGAAATATCTGTTCATAGTGTTAGGAATAGGATATTTTTAACTCGAAGTATATGATTTTATATTAATTTTATATTAAGTGTCAAGCATACGAATGTTTGGTATTGTTTGAAACAATTATCGATCACATTACTTTACACCACTGGGGGGATATGATATGTAGTTAACCTTATATTTGTTTCACACATTTTTTTGATGAGCTATTATTATTAAGGCCCATATAAACGGAATGTTTTTGACTATTTGCCTTTGTTTGGTTAACAAAAATAATGCGTTCGATTTCTACAATTTTTCCTCCTCTTGTCCTCATCTCCCACTACTCGGCAAGAGCGCAAAGAGTATTTTCTCTGGGGGAACAAAAATCTCTCGAAAAATAGTTCGAGAGAGACGAAAAAGGGTCAAGCTCGCTTTTTTTATAAACGAAGTCATTTCTATTTGACCATCAAGCAGAACACATTTATGTTGTATATGTTTGGCTCGTTTATACGGCCCTTTAGCCTCGGCTCTAAATTTAAAAATTATTGTGAACACATATTTCCTATTTTACAGGTGTCGTCCTTGAGCATGTTGATCTACTAGTTGAGCATCTTCCTTCATGGGTCAGCAAAACAAAAGTACGGAACTTGAGCTACGTGAAGATGAACAAGACGAAAGAAATGTCTGAAATAATCAATGAGATCCAAGCAAAGATAAAACAAGCAGAAAAAGCTTGAAAAGGGAGATTTATTTTACTGGAGAATCTAGGTTTTTATGAAAATTAGAAAAAAATTGTGAATTTTTGATTTTTGTGATTTTTAATCAATTAAAAAGTTTGGGTCCAAAACAGGATACTTTCCCCTATTTTACCCAAGGTCCAATTGAAATCGACGAGAATCTCAATCACACTGAGCCTCAATCACAAAATATAGCACAAAATAAATTTGATCACATTTACCGGCTGTTTATGTTCAATTCTGCTGTGCAGTTTGTAAGTTTGCAGGTTTCGTCAGACTTGTTATTCTTCAACAACTTTTTTACAAATAAACTTTTAAACATGACAATGATTATTGAAAAATCAAAATATGATGAATGGAGATTAGGGATAGCCATTTAAAAACCAATCAAAATCAGGCCGGGAAAGGAAATTGCTTAGTTTTCACTATATCAGCCACAGGAAGTATTTCAGAAACTGATTGTTGGAGTTTTCATAGAGAATCGTGTTCGTTGATTTTAAAAATTATTTCTCGCCTTGTGTTTGATTTTCATTTTTCTTCTTTCTTCCAAGGTGATATTTGATATAGTAACTGTTGAGACCCTGGACCCCTACGCTTTTAAATCACCATGTAACACAATGGCATAGAAGCCACTGTACCTGGCTTGCTAAGTTAATTAGAGAAAGAAAAATGATTGCAGAAAATTCATAATGCCGTAATATTTTTCTTTTATTTTTTCCATTAAATTTTTTTTCGTCTTGTCTGCATGTTTTGACTTTCATTGCAATGATTCTTGGCGTTTTGATCCCAAGATTTTGTGAAATAATCATTCTATTCTGCTAATTGTCAATTCTCATGAAAATATATGAAAAAAAATATTAAGAGTTCTTGTTCTCGAGCAATTGTGTTGTAAATTACCACAAAAACGTATCTTATATGTAAAAACGATGCCATATTTTGCATTATTTAAAGTACAAATTCAGGTGGCCCACTGTTCTTTAGTAAGCTTATCATGCATTTCCAATTTCTATGTGAATTTTTATTCAGTCTTATTTTTGTTGCCTTTGTATTTTTTGTTGTTGAAACATGAACACTAAATAAAATACAGTTTTTAATGTTTTTTTTGAGCATTGGATAATGTGCGAGTTTCTGGAATCCAGATATGAAAATCGGTCAAAGTTTGGGACAAAGAGTTCAATCAAGCAGAAAAACATGAGTTTTATTTAATTTTTTAAGTAATGTATCGTGTTTCCCCTCGATTAATCGGAAAGTCATATTGGGCTTACACATGATGCGAACATGGTGAATTTGGATGGCGGAGAAAAGCTGTGAAATAGGTCACGTAAAACCGCACTGCACCTGGCTAGAAGTTCAGGGTCCCCAGTGATAATTTGGGTGGTTAAATTGGCAATGGCACAGAAAAATGGTTATTTGCCTATATTTCTCGATATTTACTCAAAATAAGTCAAACAAAAAATATGTCTGAACTATTGGCGACCAATCGTCTTTTCCTGGCTCTGCCTTATTTAAGATTGGTAGTTTCAAATTTAAGTTGGCCGTAAAAGGTTTCAATATCTGGCAATTGAACATGTTGACGATTATCTGACGTAATGAGGTTTTTCAAAGGTTGTCTGGATTGGAAATTTCGAAATTGTGTGAAATATGGGCTTATAAAGCTTCAGAAAATAAGTTATGATTTGCAATATCCACGATTTATTTCATATTTTCAACATTGAAATGGTCAATTAAGTGAACTACGTTCGTTTTTAGGCCATTCTAACGTTAGTTGTTTTTTTTGAGCGAGTTCTAACTTAGATTTGGTAGAGTTTTATCAACATTTTAGAACTGCACAAATCTTTAAGGCAGGTAGCATGGCACCATGTTTGTATTTCTCTTCAGTATGAGAAGTTTATAATAACACTTTATAAATTTTAGTAACAAGCACTGAAGCTTGACATAAGGATAGCCGAAAAATTTAAAATGGGAGCCCAGATTTTAAAATAGTATTCTCTATTCCAGTGGTACTAGGACAGTGAGGTAAAAAAAGACAAATGGGATGGACACTGTTATATATTATCCTTGATTACTGTAGTTTTACCCCATTCAGTTGGTTTTAGTGTCATGCCGTATTTTTTTTGTGTTTTATAATGATTAAGCTCACTTTGAACATGTAGTAATTCTGTAATTCTCACTATTTACTATATTTATTTGTGTATAATATGCACCAGTATAATGGGCAACTGTAATTATTACCAATGAAATTGTGGGAAAAATAGTAACATCTAGTTCTCGTGCATAGAGCACCCAACGGAATTTATTTTAAATGCGATTAAAAGGATGTGTGGATAAATACAATATTTCATTTTAAGGTACTTGTGGATTATCTGTCACCATTTCTTTTCTGCACATTTCACAAAAATATGTGAAAATATCTATTACCTAACCCTCCTCCCTAACTAATACTGGATTTATTTCAATACTTACTATTTGTTTCTTAAATTATATTTATTTCTCCAAATAACAAAAGATTAATCATAATATTCGGTGGAGTGAATGCGGAAGATAACCCACAAGTACCAAATTCCAAATTCAGTATTAGTTAGGGAGGAGGGTTAGGTAATAGATATTTTTTGGTAATATCATTTAAGAAACAAATAGTATATTTTTAAATCATATTTGTGAAATGCGAAAAAAAAGTAACGACAGATAACCCAAGTACCCATTTTAATTTACAATCATATTTCTACTTTTTAGATGTCTCGGATTTCTTGAATAAGCGCAGTTTATTTTATTTATATATATATATATACACAACAAATCATCATGAGAATTTAGACCAAAAAGTGATAAGAAGACGATTCAAAAAATGAATGAGGGAATATTCTGACAAATTATTTTTGCCTAAAAATCATAAAAATGGCGAGGCATCGAAACATAAGAAATGCAAAAAGTTATGAATATGACGACTACGAAGATGATATGTTCGGGCATTCGTACGAAGATGATTATGGAGTCTCCCCGGGAACGATGGCTCAGTATTCTTATTCTCGGTCGAAACAGCGAGGGGACGATTTTTCTTCATTCATTCCGTCTGAATCGACAGTTCAAGAAGAAGTGGAAGAAGATCCTTTTGAAGATGAAAAAGTTGTGAATGGACAAAGGCTGCCAGAAGGTGCTTACAAAGTGGAGCCAACTACAGGTGGCCAAGTAACTTGGAAGCAGCCAACTGGTGGAGATATTTTGCTGCAATCTTGCATTGAATTAATGCATGATGTGGTGGGGGAGAGTTATACAGACGACGCGATGAAAGATGCAGCAATGAAAGCTGATTATGATGTAGAGCGAGCGCTTAATTATCTTTTATCCTCCCCCAAAACCCCACAACATGCGCCATCTAGTGGCAGTAAGTCCAACGCTCCCAGTTTCTATGATTCTTCGGCTCCTCCTTTGGAACAAAGGACCAGAAAAATCCGTGGCCATGACACTAGAAATGGTGCCAGCAATGATAAGATGGCCATGACTTCAGAAAAGTACAAATTTAATCCAAATGTTGAAAATTCAGGCCCCAAAGTGATTTCTATGAGCAATTCAAGAAGAACTGGATTTAATACCAGTTCAAAAGTTGGCGGAAAATCCACGAACTCCATTATTTTTATTGGTAACCCAAAACCTAATAAAAAATCCAAACTTATTAATGAAATGGACACTGGCATGCAGTCTTTAAAGATCGAAAATGGGAATTCGAAAAATCCCGGGGGAATACCCAAGCCGAACATGTCTTCCGATCTCTTGTCTGTCGAAAAAAGCGAAAACGTTTCTCTCACTCCGAATCCGAAGCAGAAAAATGAAGAAGTTGAAAAGGACGATTATAAAAATAGCAAAAATGCAGTTGAATTACTTGCGAAGTATGAGGAAAGGCAAAAAGAATCAAAGCAAATGATTAGCATGGTTGTTATTGGGCATGTGGACGCTGGGAAGTCGACGTTGATGGGGCATTTGCTATATCAGTGCGGGGAAGTGTCGAAACGAAGTATGCACAAATACGAACAAGAATCACGAAAATTGGGCAAAGCCTCGTTTGCTTATGCTTGGATTCTTGACGAAACCGGGGAGGAACGAAATAGAGGGGTCACGATGGATGTGGGGCTGACAAGGTTCGAAACCAAGCATCGGCTTGTGACCCTCATGGATGCCCCTGGACATCGGGATTTTATCCCAAATATGATCACAGGTAAAAAAATCTGAAAGTTGAGGCGATTAAGGCCTGTATATACGGGCAGTGACGCACAAATTTGCTTTGTTTGTTTAACCATCCACTAAACACGGGCGTGATTAAATTTGAGAGATTTTACCTTCCTTTTTCGCACTCTCTCAAATTTAGTTCACGCTTCATGAGCGAAATATCGGAGCGTTCGAGACAGTATGACGTCGTTCGAGATCTGAAAGAAGAAAGCATTTCGCTTTCTTCGACGAGAGTCGAGAGTGTAACGGACGACCGCATATTGATTCAACAGTCGAACAGAGAACATATCTATGAATGTCTTTGTTTACAAAATAGTTATGACGTATTTCCTTGCACCCCTATTGATTCGAAGTTTACGTTAATTCCTCCGTGTAGACTCTAAAATTTATCCACGTTACAGATCGGAGATTACGTTAATTTGGTAACGTGTTCGTCTATTCTAGGGATTAAGGTTGTTTGATCGACAATCAATTATTCTACCAGACTGGAGTCCTGTCTTTACCTTGTTTAGTTGCGATTATTTTGTGGTTCCTTTTACGTCACCGCCTACATCGAGCAATTTATTTTGTGTGTCCCTCTAGAGCAGGGGTGCACGACCCCCCCGGGGGGGTGCAAGAAAGCATTTCAGGGGGTGCGAGAGACAGTTAACATATCGTTTTTCCGTATTATATATTAAAAAAATATTGAAAAAATTCATCTTTATCTTAAAAAAAATTTAAGGGGTGCGACCATGCGAAGGCATATAAAAATTTTTTTTAGGGGTGTGGAGAATAAGAAAGGTTGGGAACCCCTGCTCTAGAGTCTTAGACTATCAGTATTTATGCTGAGAATTGTGGAGCAACATTTTAATGCCAACTTGAAAATGGCTAGAATGATGTCATATTTTTTTGATGATTATGATCTTTCTCAATGAACAAACTTTTTTAAGCTCGCGAGGGAATCGAGTAGACACCTTGTTCAATTTTTGGTATCATTGCGAATTACTCCACTCCTCTGTGAACTCTATATGTATATGTTGAGAAATTGTAGCTTCCATGACTGTCCATCAATGTATGTTTGGTGGCCGAACGGGCAAAGCCGCTGGCTAATCATCCATTCTCACTGAGAGGTTCAGGTTTTGATTATCACAGCACAGCACTGCACCCTTCATCACTTCACTTTATATGCTGTGTTAACCCTGATCCATGATGTGAGTGAGTGACTGTGGATGCTGAACTCCTTGCCGATGTAGGGTGGTTTCATGTGTCCTTGTTCCTTGGTCACGGATTTCCTCCACTATCGGAGTTTATTATGCTCGCAAGTCCGAATAGTCGCATCAAGCATCCATGTTTAAGCCTGATGCGGCTTTACGTTGAATCAAGGGTAAATATGATACATCGATTAATAAAAAATAAAAATTTTTGTGATACTTCATTTTAGGTGCGTCTCAAGCAGATGTAGCTGTGCTGGTGGTGAATGCAACCACAGGAGAGTTCGAAGCTGGATTTGATCTCGGTGGCCAGACGAGGGAGCACTCACTCCTTGTACGTTCGCTCGGAATTTCACAACTTGCAGTAGCTGTCAATAAATTGGACACGGTCGATTGGTCACAACGACGATTCGATGAAATAGTTTCTAAACTTCGGGCTTTCTTGAAACAGGTGAAGATTGGAATTGAATTGTATGCAAATAGTTAGAGTTGTAATGACTTGACTCGAGTCGCATTTTTGGTGTGACTCGACTCGAGTCTCGGTGCTTAAATACTTGACTTG
>JAUELA010002231.1:0-12195 GCA_031471845.1 Boltenia villosa | reverse complement strand
TGAAATAAAACATGCTTTCTTGTAGCAAATTTTTTAATATCAAATTTATCTGTCTTCTGCTGCTAACACGCGAAATATTTTTCGTTATTTCAATTGCAATTACAAGTGAACTTTTATGCAAGTTGCTTGCATAATAGTTAGTCTGAAATAAGGGGTTATCTATTGATTAAGTTAGATAAGTTCTTCATTTTTATACCAATATGTCGTTTTCAAATTATACATACGAAGTATGCTATTGTTGTTGTTTTAACGGGTGTTAAAGCCACCGCCATCTAAGGTCATTTAGTCCTTGTAGTGTGTGAAAGTTTGTCAGACAAGTGTGAATATGTACCTTGCTCAAGGGTACCGCGCTGAACTAAGATAAATTAATAGCTTGATAGCGCCGTACATGTGTATAGGAAATCTTGACTCGCAAGAAGATTTCCCAAAGAAGCAAGAGCTTCTAGAAAATGTGTGGTAAAGTGTGTTATTATTAAAGCAAAGTCGAAAGTATGTTTCTCTTCCGATTCGCGGTGGGTTTAATGTATTGACGGCTGTGATAACTTTGTATGGCTGTAGTATAAAATAATTATGACTATAAAATGGTAATGTAATGTTATCTCAAATAGGCATGAGCTAAATTTCATGGAATTGAAAATATGATAGTGCATAATACATCGTTTTATTCATTAATTTATTATTATTATTTTTTTATTATCGTTAAAATAATCCATTTCTATTACAGTATCATGTATCACAGTATCGTGTTATTATTAAACCAACGTCGAAAGTATGTTTCTCTTCCGATTCGCGGTGTATGTATTAACGGCTGTAATCACTTTGTACGACTGTAGTATAAAATAAATATGACTATAAAAACACTTTTCAAACTTTCTTAAAGCTTCTAATTATGTGATTACGTAAAATCACGTAATTTCAACTGCCCGTTTCGCATTACAATGCAGTTTAGGTAATATGAATAGTACAATTCTTTTTCAATGCAACAGGTTGAACTGAAAATATCAAAGAAAATTTACCTTTGGTCCTGACAGTATTTTTGGTTCACACTTGCAATCAACACCAGGTGTCGGGCTTGTAGTATTAGGGTCGTCAGTGGGGGGTTCTTCAATTGGGTCTGCATCTATGATCTTGTCTGGTGCAAAATTGTCAATCAATCGCTGATCTGTTTCACCGTCTTCGCTCTTTGAATTCGAAAATGTCAGCAAGTCTGTTTCATTGTTTGGTTTGTCGTTTTTCTCATTAACCCCCAGCATCCCACTGTCCACCTTTTGCAGTCCATAACCTGTGGTGTTAAGTTGGTTAATATGCATAAAAATATAAGCGTTTCACTTCATTGAACGATTAAATTTAATGAAAAAACGGTAAAAGTCTCAAAAACCTCGGTTGACTGGCAACAGCTAGATAATTGTCGATGATAAACTTTTGAAATAGGCGTGGTTAGATCCACATTGGCAACTGTCAATCAAAAATTAAATAGCCAATCACAAACCTCTTGGTTTATATTCTTTGTCCTTATTCTCATCCTTGTCATGATATCCTCTTCCAGCTTCGCGGTAGAGCGGGAACTCAAACCTTGTATTTACTCGAGTCTCAGAGGTCACGTGCTTTCGTGACGTCAGCATTTCCAGAAAGACACTTGAGCACTGAAAGAGATAACCGGTCACCTTTTATTTGAACCTATGCTTCCCATATGCGGTCATTTATGTATTTTTGGTTTAAAGAAAAATCGTACCGTACAAACAGTAAATTATCAGCAATTTTGAATATATGTATTCATGAATTATTTCTCTTATTAATTCTCTCCAATTAATTATGTCAACAATTTTAGGGAATTTTTTTTGGAAATAATATTGTTGACGTCAATTTATCTAGAACCGCCACCTCCCCCATGTTAACAATTGTAAAACTTCTTCATACCCATCCCTCCCCTATTTTGTTGACATAATTAATGGACGACCCCTAAGCGTTTTCGAAACAGTTCTCAGGTGCTGATTCCTGTCTGATAAGTCCAAGTATTAAGAGGATTACATTCGAAAGTTTTGTAAAGTTTTTAAAATATTGAGACAGAAAATGTTATCACGTTTCTATCGTTTACTACTAATGGGTAATTATGCATTTTAACTCGGAATTCAAAAAGAGAAGAAATATTGCAAAATGCAAAGGTTTTTTATCATTTTAAAATATTAATTTCCATTTTTATTTGAATTTTGTAATAATTATCATAATTATCATAAGACTTTCTACCACGTTCATAATTATCATAAGACTTTCCACCACATAGCGTCTTTCAATTGAGCTTCCCAATTCAACCCCTTTAAAGAATCTATAAACATCTGAATCTATCATCTGAACATCTATCAACTACTGAAAGATCATGAAACATGAACAGAACACTTAATCAACTAATTCGAATAAGATGTTTCTGATGCATTTTCTTAAACAATAAGTATGGAAACAATCTCTTGATGTTTGATGCAGTTTAACTAACAAAATAACACAATTCAGACCACTTACCCTTGTGTCCTTCTGAATTGTTGAATCAAACATGGAAGAAAGAAAAATAAAAATGAATGAAAACCTAAAATTCATGACGAACTATCGGTTTTAAACTAGCAACTGCTGCATAAATGTAAACATAAATTGTTAATGTTATCGCAAATAGGCATGAGCTAAATTTCATGGAATTGAAAATACGATAGTACGTACATTATACATAGTTTAATTTATTAATTTATTATAATTATTAGAGATGGGCACTTCGAATCGAAGCTTCGAATCCGATTCGAATCGCAAAATGTGATTCGATGATTCGGAAAAAAAATTTTTCTTCAATTTTTCAATTTTTTTTTAATGTTTTTCTAGTAAATTTTCCATTATGATGTTGCACCAAGACCAAAAATTGATTTTTAGTTCCATGTTAATATGAGATTCCTCATATTTACACTTTTCATACTTTCGTTTGATTTGCTACTGTGCTTTTCTTTTACTTTATACTTTGAGAAATTTAGATTTATCCTCACTTTTTGTAGTAGATTAATCATTTCTTAGTCTACTTTAATATTATTAAAGCCTAATCTGCCCTTTTGTGATTGATAAAGTGAAATCTTGGCATCCGCCACTTTTTAGTTAGAAGCCCTGGCTCGATTCGGATTCGATTAGATTCGACAAAAATGATTCGGATTCAATTCGAATTTTTTAAGATTCGAAAATGCCCATCCCTAATTATTATTTATTTATTAACTTTAAAATAATCCATTTCTATTAAATTATCATATCGTTCTATCATATCTATCATATCGTCCTTGTTATTAAGTCTTAGGTAAGCTAAGTATCATTTCTATGCTAATGTTTATTAATATTTCTATTTATTTATGAGGCTAAGTATGATGAAGCTAGATATGAAAATGTAGCGAAAGTTTACGGAATAATTCAATTCTCAATTCTGTGCGAAAAAGACTATGCCTGATATTATATTATTAATTCTTGTTCGAGCATCTTTGTGGCATATGCCCCATACGGAGCCACAACTAAAAGGGAGCATAGAGAAAGGATAAACAGTTTTCCGCACTACAGATTAAAACTCTTGCCATCTATTACAATGCTATTCAATCTACCAATCTACCAATCTACCAATGAAAATCTAGCGGAAGCTCACGAATAAAACTTTAAATTCTGTGCGAACAAGACTATGTCAGATATTGTATTTTACTATATAATTCTTGTTCGAGCATCTTTGTGGTAATGCCACATACGGACCCATAACTAAAAATTAGCATAGAGAAAGGATAAACAGTTTTCCGCGCTACAGATTAAAACTCTTGCCATCTATTACAATGCTATTCAATCTACCAGACTCTGTTTCAATGCCTTACACCAGGGGTGGCCAACTAGTCTCTTGTTGCGATCGACTTTGAAATTTCCTATACTCTTGCGATCGACTATGATTAAAATGACTTCGCTAATCGTGATATCGAACTTTCGCTAGAGCCTAACGAAACAAAATTTAAAATTGAAGAACTTACGATTGACTGTATTTTCAATACAACAAAATAAAATGACTTTCATTCAACTTTTCGTAATCTTGGGTGTACCCCCGATAAGCACAGATTCAAGCAATCACGCAAGTTGCGATGAGTCAATACATCACGACCTTTGGTTTCGATTTGGTTCATAAAATAAAATTGCTTTCAGTTCTAACATTTCCAATTCGTCCTGTCCCGCTTCTAATGTAAACCAACGTTCACTCGAAATCGCCAACGCTATGATATTATATCTACAGTCGAGTCAATAAAGAATTTATTAAGTTCGACGGTGCGATCGACAAGAAAACTATCGGCGATCGACTTGTTTGCCACTCCTGCCTTACACAATCTGATTATATGAACTAACACGCGCTCTATATGTAGTCCATCGTATTTTTTCTCAACACAAAAGCGAGAAATAGAATTTCCGAACTCATTTAGCAAATCCATTAATAATCAATATCGAAAGTAAACGTGAAGCCTTCTTCATAGCTAACTGAGAAGTTAAATTTGCCAAGGAGTGTAATATCATTAAAGTAGCGGCGAAAGTACCCTTTTCACACGCTTGTGTTAATGTACTGAGGCAGGTAGCTAAGTAAATACCCAGGATGTTGACCTAACAAGCTAATGGACACGAACTGTTAGTCATACTGCATTTATTTTTGTAATTGGATGTTTATTCATTCATTAGATCAAGTAAAGTATCCCAATTTGAGTTTATTTAGGCTTGTGGTTATTTGAATCAGTCATGATTTCAACAATACATAATTCCGTATTAATTAGGTATTGGTTTGATTTGGGGTTCGATTTGTTTAAAATGAGATGATGTTTACATGACGGTATCCGGACATTTAGCCAACGGAGATTACGCCACAATTCAAAAAAATATATCTTAAAGTTAGGGTTAGGTTTAGGGTTAGGGTAAGGTTTAGAGTTAGTGACACACGGACAATTTATTTTTATTTTTTAATGTTGGCAAAATGTCCCTCTTTTATGACGTCACAATCAATGGCGAAATGTCACTTGCTTCTGTTGTTGAGAAGTTCAGCATTGATGCATAATTTGACCAATAGTTTTATTTGTGTTCAATTACGTGGGAATATTTCATTGTATGGAACAGGAGGGCCAACAAGTCGATCGCTGAAGGTTTTCTGGTCGAACTTGCAATAATAAATTCTTTAAAAGTTTGCATTGACTGATTCACACTTGCGTGATTGCTTAAAGCAGTGCTTGTCGGGGTACATCCCAGATTACGAAGTTAGCCAAAGAAATGAAAGTTCAGGCATCTCATTAATAAGTTTGATGAAATCAAAATTAAATCACCATCGAAAGTTCGCTATCATGGTTAGCGGGGTAATTCTATGCAAGTCGATCGCAAGCTATTAAAGTCGATCGCAACGAGAGACTAGTTTGCCACCCTGGTATAAGATATTTGTGAAAATAATCACTTACCACGCCTCGTAACTCGCAACAGAAAAATCTTTTGCTGATGTCAGTGTCAATGTCGCAAATTAAATCCAATTGTTGCAATTCAACCTGGTCGAAATGGAGACAAATGAGATGATTTTTTTGTGTATTAACTCAATAAGTTAAAATCCATGAAAAAGTATCGGATTTATAATTAAAAGCAAAATTTCTGAGGTACATTTAATATGTAATATATTGGTGATAATATTGTAGTCTTCTTCACCCTTAGCGTACCCTCACTTCGTGAAACCTTTTTACATCATTGATTGGTATAAAAATATGTACTATTTCGAGATTCCAATTAATATTTCTGAGATTTCAGCTTTCATCATTCAAAATCGGATAATTCGCCTCAAATAATCATTTAGCGACATACACTACAATATCATTCCTCTATTATGAAACATTTCCAGGCGCCTTTTTGGACGGAGTTATTTAATATCGTCTCATTTCACATGTAGACATTAATTCAAACTCACTAGAACTGTGTCATCATCAGTCAATCTCTTGGCGATGACAAGATCCCCATCAGTCCTGATAGATCCGCGAGGCTGAAGAAGAGGAAGCTTTCCGATCTCTTTACAATCGATGTAAAGACGAATATCACCAGGAGTAACAAACAAAGAAAGTTTATGGAATCCTGTTTCAAATAATCTGTCAGCTCCTGAAATTGAATGTTAAATAATGATTGAATTTTATACATAAAAGGACAAAAAGAGGGGTTCCCAACCTTTCTCATGCCCCACACCCCTAAAAAATTAATATGCCTCCGCACCCCTAAAAAAGTAACAATTTTTTGAAGATAAAGAAGATGAATTTTTTAAATAGTTTTTTAATATATAATACTAGAAAAATGAAATGCCAACTCTCTCTCGCACCCCTGGAATGCTTTCTCGCACCCCCAGGGGTGCGTGCATCCATGGTTGCGAACCCATGTATTAGATAATACGACGACATTTACAAGCCAATATTCAATATTCATTTTGAAAAAAAACAAAAACGACATGACTCAAGATTTGCCAATTTGCCTCCGAATGATGATAGGATAATGATGCAGTATTTAACAATAAAATAAATCGAACAGTTCGGATGGCTTGAGGCTAATGTGAACAGCGCTACTGTTGTATTGGGAAATGTCTCAGAGACAATTTTGAAGGTGTATTTCTCATTGGAACAATATTACGGTTGAGGAATTGTCTTGATATTCTAATTTAAGTGTCTAAATCAATATTTATCATTTATATGACTGATGCAGTATATGATTTGTTGGCTATACTTAACGTGAACAGGAATATCATTGCCATACCTTGAAACACTAAAGTTTGCGTTTTTCCCGTTTCATCAATGGTAACATATTCAACTGCAGCCGCTCCTCCCATTATACGCACAGACTCGTAGACGCCTCCGATCGAATCCCTGAGTTCCATAAGAACCCAGTCCTCGTTGGGAGTGTTTTCAACCATTCGAAGAGTTGAAATCAATGAATAGTAACGGGGCAGGCCGAGAGGTAGAAGAAGACTAGAAAAATTGAATCAGATTTACACGTAAGAAGCAGAGTTGTAATGACTCGAGACAATGACTTGACTCGAGTCAGACTCGAGTCGCATTTTCAGTGAGACTCGAGTCTTGACAAGTGAAAGACTCGACTCGACTCGAGTCTCGGCGCCGAAAGACTTGACTTGACTCGATTCGTGAAACAAAATGACTCGAGTTAATTGAGACTCGAGTCTCACATAGAAGAGATCAATTTGATTACATTTTCCCGATCGGTCTTAGATAGTTTATTAAGTAACAATGTGTTTAACGTTCACGCGTTTCTTGATTCTTGAGCAAGATGAAACACGCTGCCGATTTGCTTTGTTTTGTAAGGATCGTAACGTAAATTACCAAAATATTCAGTTCAGTTTTGCGCCATGGATGCTTCACTGTATAATTTTCAACCATTGGTGGAATACTTCATGACTTAATTAACTCGACCATTTTTGTGACTCGGACTCGACTTGACTCGAAGAAGTCAGTGACTCGGACTTGACTTGACTCGACCATGACATTGAAAAGACTTGACTTGACTCGAGTCTCTAGGTCAATGACTCGGACTCGACTCGAGACTCGACTTTGGTGACTTGGTCCCATCTCTGGTAAGAAGTTACAAACAGTGATAGAGTAGAGGCGCCATTGTTAGTTTAGAACTTCCACAGAATATAGGAAATTGTTTTAAGGGATTTTCAATTGTAAATGAGTTTGGAATCATTGATCTAACTCTGAAGTCGTCAGTCGTATATACAGAAAGTCAGGGGTGGAATTGTGCCGGAACGCACATGAACGCCGTTCCGGTAAATGCAGCCAGCGTTCCGGTAAATCGTATGATTTTGCGGAACTACCGGAACGCTCGATTTCGGCAGAAGTTTTTCTCCTCTTCCAAGCCGAATATATATCGAGAAAATCGAGAAAAATGTTGAATTAAAATTTCGAAATTGTGCCATCCCCCCTCCCCCACAGGGACCAAACGAGTGTTTATTCCAGGGTATTTCGGGTCTTATCTCAAGAATGGTGATATATAAACCATAATCCTCGTGTAGGCATCCTACAATCACACTTCCAGGCGTAAAATACGCTATTATGACGTCATAAAACGCTTCGAGGCGCTCAATTTCAGGTTCATGCCACCAAACTTTCAACCGTCTAAATACGCCACTCAGCACACCAGTATATTGCAGATTTTTTGCTGGTTGAACCGTTCCGGTGAAAGAATTTTTACAAATCCACCCCTGCAGAAAGTCATATTGCATGTAGATAGTCAAAAATGATTCGTTCTTTTCTAAGCAGGAGCGACAGGTAGTAACAAAACATCTTTAACTTAACTTCCCTATTAATTGCGAGTTGAATCTTGCGCATATCGAGATGTGGGGCCTTTGGTAGAAAATTTGTGCTGGCACTAACCTTGCAGGGCTGACTCTGATGTCAGTTTGTGGACCGACACTGTATGAAGTCGAGTTGTCATTGCTGCCGACAGCAACAGACACTCCGGCATTTCCCTCGATGCCCATCAGATTTAGAATGTCAAAACCTATAAAAAAAATTCAAAAAAATGTATAATTTTCATACTTTTTTTATGATAAATAGTCTAGAATGAGCCGATTTACAAGTTATTGACATCATAGGCTATGACAGAGGTCAGCAAAGTACGACCTGCGGGATAGATCTACCTCGCAATTGTTACCGATTTAGTCCATTGTTGTTGAACCAGCGGGTCAAGAAAAAAATATAGCCGCACGTGGGCGACATTGGGATATAATCTATAATCTATCACGAAAATGCCGTTTTATTTTGTATCTAAATCGTGAAAATTTCGTTGAAATCGGGGCAAGGGTTATAGAGTTAACCCAGTTTTGGTCGTTGTAATGTCGAAACGATAGATGCCCCCCGAGCCAAGTACATTGTCGGTCTCCATGGTCTTGAGTAACCCATCGGATCATGGTAGGTCTATTAGGCTATATTTTAAAATAGATTACCTTCTACTCCGTCATTGATATTTCCAACGCTGCAAACGTCCTCTGTAAGATAATTGAGAAAATAATTAATGATACGAGTAGAGTTTAGGCGCCAACACGATGACATGAATAATCTCCCTTTTAATCTTTACTTTTCATCATAATATTAGTTATTTATGCCGACCCGAAGGGCCGGTTTGTCAACAAGTTGACAAGATGCTAACGTGGACATAAGGTTACAAAGAGCGCTGGTGTAAAGTTTGTAATGCAAGGGTAGGGTTTGTGGTTCTGGAATTTTTTAAGGTCTTTCCGTTTGTAACTAGATACCCACAATTATGAAAGAGGGGGCTAAAATCTCGATACCCATATGGCCAGCTTTCGTTTCAACACTGATGTAAATGCATAGTCTGACATTGTGTCTATCCTATAATCGAATTCATATTGCGAATTTCAAGAGGGTGATTGATGCTGCTTTAAAATGTTAAATAACATGAATTGTCTTCTTTACTTTTCATCATAATATTAGTCTACTTACTATTGCAAACTTTCTTCGTGAGCTGCGGCCGGATCGATCCAAGAATATCGAAATCATTGGCAAGAAAAAGATGAGATTCTGTCGGTTCAGAGACAAACTGAAGAAGATCTTCCTTCCGAATGGAATTACCAATCTAGAAACGATAAAAGATTTTTGAATTTTTCAGAGATGGGTCCAAGTCACCAAAGTCGAGTCATACCAATGCCACTCGAGTCATTACAACTCTGGTATTTTAATCCCCAAAGTTGGAAAATATCTTCCAGAAAAAAACTCTTTTTTACAATCATCATATTGTGAATTATTCTACGTTATATTCAGGAGTAGGGCAACAATTAATTCGTGTCCAAGGGGAAACAGGATAATATTATTCAACCCCTCGGATATTATGACGCACTCGTCATCGTCGCGAATTGTTTGTTTCATTGGTTAAATCACAGATCTAATTATTGCGTCATACAAGAAAATTTGTTTCTCTCAAATCTCGCATCGTTTCAATATCTCAAACCTGTGCTGAGCATATGTTTGAAATTCATACCGGTTTGCTGTTCAAACATATACAAGACGCGGGTTTTGGCGATTTGTGTCAAATTATTCTATATAAGACGCCCACGGTCTCGCCATCTGCCGAACTGAGCAAACCCTATATTGACTGCATATAACACTCTTCGAAAGTACATACCACATGCGGAGTAAGGTTGGCAGGATAAAATTAGATAGAAAAATGGCGAATGCAAATCGTGAATATCGACCATAATAATCGTTCTGGTGAGAAATTTAATTGACCATTTTTGTCAATATCACACATTTTACCGTTCATCCATGTAAAAAATAAATTGGATAAGATGCCCACGAATATAAGACACACCCAGGGAGCGGGATGTGTAAAATGTTGTATAAGACGCGTCTCATATACGCGAAAATACGGTAACAGTGGCCATAAATAGCCTGGCGTTTCGAACACAAACAAAATACCAAGGCCGATATGAATCAATTTTGTCACAAAACACTTACACCAAGTGCAAATCTCTCAATCCCAGCTGCATTTGCATCCTTAACTGCTTGCTCCACGCCCCCAACTGTTGACCAGATCCCGTCTGATATCAAGATCATGACTCGTCGAACTCCAAACTGCACTCGTCTTGCACCTTTATCTTCAGAGAATCTGTATTGTGAATAATTTAAAAATAATTTACAGGATTTAAATGTTGGGTTTGATTTGTGCTTTGGCTCAAATGGTGGGTATCTAGTTACAAACAGTAAGTCCTTAAAAGATTCAAAGATTTCGGAACTTTCAACTCCCCCCTCTCCCCTGTCAGATTTGACACTCGCACTGTTTGTACCCTTGTGTCAGTATTAGCAACTTGCCAACTTATTGGAATTAGGACTCGTATGGGTCTGAATATGATATTTTGCATGATTCTAAAACAATTTAACAAAGTCTTAAAGTTGGAAGAACACCATTCATTGGGATTGGGAAGGATATGATTGGAAAAAAGTGTGAACGCTGAATGTATCAGTGAGTGGCGCTTACACTTCTTAATGATGAGCTAGGTGTAGGGAAAAGAGGATATATAATCATGAATAAATCTATATCTCGTCAAAGGTGATTGGAAAGGATGCATTTGAAATCTGGGACCATCAGATGTCCAAAATACCGGGAACTTACACTGAACTTGAGGTGTGTTCAATCGCTTTTCCTGTAACAGTGCCAAGCTCTTGATATTCTAGTCGCATGATGGCGGCAATGAGCTCTTCTTTATCGAAATAATCGCCAAGGTTGATTTCCGTCTTCACGAAGCTACTGTACTGCACAACTCCAATCTAGATAAATAGATTAAATTAATACATGCCACGAACAAATTTTTTTCTTCACGGTATGAAGGGGCCCCAAGTTAAATGACGTCATAAATCGTTTTATGCAATTTTTATTTTACATTGCATATTAAACAATCCATACTTTATGCCAAAAAAAAAATGCATTCGGTAACACACACCACACATTTCACAAACAGGACCACTGCCATGTTGACGTGATTGTGTGCGGGCAAGCCTGTATTCATATAAATCATGTTTTGTTGCTTATTAACTCCCATAACCTTGATTAAGCGCAATAATATCAATGATCTTGACAGAATGGACAAAATAATTTTGCATTTCGTCATACGAACAATAAGCTATTATTGTTCAAAGAAGATAAAATATAAAAATAATCTTATTTAGATAATACGAAGAAAGTTTTCGAAAAGTAAGTAATTCACGCCTGAGATGCAACTTGGGGCTATTTGGGTCGACCTATTGCCAGAAAACGAAAATTGCATTGAAGAGAACGGCGTAGATAATCTTTTTGGACTATTTTCCAGTCTAAGATTATAAAGAGCAAATATACTAACATTTCACTTAGACTAGATTGAAAATTTAATTTATTACTATTAGGGATGGGCACTTCGAATCGAAGCTTCGAATCCGATTAGAATCGTTTTTGATTCGAATCGGAAAATGTGATTCGACGATTCGGAATTTTTTTTTCTTTCAATTTTTAAATATTTTTTTGTTTTTCTAGTAAATTTTCCATATATGATGTTGCACTAAAACCAAAAATGCTCTTTAGTTCCATATTAATATAAGATTCCTCATATTTACACTTTTCATACTATCGTTTCATGTGCTACTGTGCTTTTCT
>JAUELA010002230.1:0-21623 GCA_031471845.1 Boltenia villosa | reverse complement strand
GGGAGAACAATATCTCAAAACCGTTTCCGCGAGATGGCGCTAGTGAGTTCAACTTTCAAACGATCTCAAAACCATTTCAAAAAGGTGGTACAAGAACTACAACCTTCAAAATGCAAGTCTGGCAATATCTTCAAGTCTGGACGATGGAATTTTAATAATCTTTTCAGCCAAGTTCTTTCCATATTTGATACTAATCTTCAAATCAATATCTACTGACAGCCTGTCATAATTGCGCGCAATTCTAGTTTTGTATTATTATTATTATTATTAATATATTCCTATTCATATTCACTTATATTCTATTACACTGTACATTCTTAGTTTTGTTTTTGTTATGAAATGCCATATATCTGTAATATTTAAGGGTTACGAATGACTCAAACACCCTTTGGTCTATTCGTTGTTTCCCCTTCAATCTCAATAACAACTTTTTATCAAAATTATTATACTCAACCAATAGCTAATTGATCTGATCACAGCCTAGATTAAAATTGATGGGTAATAGGTAAGGGAGTCATTGCTAGGGGGCATAGTTTTTAAGCTGTACTCATTCAAGCTTAGGTTTTGAAATTCATTTTCTAAAAAATTCCTCATTTTTCATTAAAGTATTATAATTATAATTAAATTAAAGCATTATAAGTTGCAAAAATACTTCATGTGCCTTTACTTCACATAATGCTTTGTAGAACAGTAAAAAATATAGATTTATTTATGGTTATTACAAATGCCGCTTGCAAATGCCTGTTACATTTTTTTCTAAATTGACCACTGCAAAAAGGAAGGGGGCACCACGAAGATTTTGATTTTGAAAGAGGCGTTCATTCGAAAGCTGTTGAGAACCACTCCTGTAGATTGTTGATATTCCATTTTTTACCAACTGACTCTATTTAACAGGAGTTTCTGTGACTTGAGCGATAATCAAGACTTTTCACTCTGTGACATTTATCCATCATTGCAGAATATTAGACACAGTATATCCACAATATACATTTGAAGTGGATGTATGTAAGTATTTCAATAAAATTATATTAATCTTCATTAGTGGATCTAGAATCTAGATAGAGAAATATAATAAAACACTGCCGATTAGTAGGAGACTTTTCACTGAAATGATTCATTTTAGAATAAATCAATATTCATAATTGTGCAGTGTCTCTGTATGAACATAAGGTTTTAGATTTACATGTATTTTCATACTGGAACGTTATTTTCTTCCCTCTCAAGTCTGAACCCCTTGTTGTATGCTTTGCAATATGAAAATAGGATGTTTGCCTTTCATTTTGACTTGAAATATACTCACATGAGTCACATTTACGCAAGCATTACATATAAAGTTCTCATTTCTCCTCCAAGTTTCCTTTTCTTCTATATTCTCCAATAGATTTGCATGTACTCCCTAATAATAGTGTGAATTTTAAACTAATAAAGGAACACAAAGCTCATTTCGCCATGCATGGGGTTTTGGGGAAACCAAAACTTAATTAAAATGCAAAAATGTGATCTTAATTTTGATATATACTGTGTTTAGGTTTTCAGGAAATCCTGTCAAAAAAATTAATTCTCAGCTGTCAAAAATGAAAATATAGAGGAATGGAAAGGACAGAGTAAGTAAAGACTGATTTTTAAAGATTCTCTGTTTCTGTCTTTATATGTTGTATACTAAGAAAAAATATTTTCCATTTCATTTCATTGACCTACACATTTTTCTATATGATAACACGAATGAAAAATTTTACATTCTGGTAGAGAGTAAATATGAGCAAGTGGGGATAGTTCAATATTTTCACATAGGTGTGTAAAGTGAGTGTTTTAAAGTTAGGGGGCAGATTATAGATTAATGTCACCATTAGATGGAATAGAAAAGAAGTTATTTGGTCACTAAATCACTATAAACAGTTTATTACATATGTTTCTGACTTTTAACTAATTTATGAACTAATTTTATATTCATATAATTTATATAATAATTTTATTTTTTCAAATAATTATCCTCTTGGTTATATTATAGCACCTGAATAAATAATTTAAGAATCTAAATTCTAAAATGAATCTAATTATTATCACGAGTTTGTGGAATCTGGTTCAGTGCTAAGTACATAAGTAATAAGTCATAAATAAAGCATAACTTCATTAGACTAAAATTTACCACAAGAATTTATTTTATACAGAAATCCATATTTATGTTATGCTGTTAGCATGCGTAGCCAGGTGTCTGTGAAAAGTCCTGCATATCACGAGTATCAGATTCATGTTTACAACAATCGACAGGTTTGGACTGATTTGTTAAAGTCCAAAGATATTGTCATCATACTGAGACAGCAAAAGATTCCAATATAGTAAGATTTTTTTCTTTTTATGTATTTGGCATTAATGTTATTGTGACTGATACAGTTGAAAAATAGTTTTTCCCCAGTTTATTGACAATACAAAAGAAAGAAATCTAACTGCCCTAGAAATTTCTGAGAATATGCCATACGTTTATAGCGAAATTATGAATATGAAATTGAACACAAAAATTCACTTACCCGGGAAACCCTGGTTAAGAAACTCTAGTCTTAAACCCTCCAAATTTTACAAAAACATACTGATTGCTCCAGATATGGAACTTCCTTTGAATCTAGAGACCCCATCTCAGGCTGACAGAGGCTTCATTGCCCTGAATCATATACTGATAACTGTAGCTTTTAACTTGTCAGGACACAAGTAAATGATTTCTTTTTTAACATGTACACTAGACTTAACACACCAACAAATAATTTATTAGCCACTTAAGGAATCTCTGCTGTAAATGAACTGTTGCACATTTTCTATTTAGGCCACATAATTTTTATGCTTACAATATTAATATACAGCAGCTTAACTGGTTTCACAACTTTAGTAACAGAACAAAAAGGTTTAGGATGATTGGGTTATGGTTAGAGGGTTAAGGTTGGGATTGGGGATTTCCTTCCGTGACCCTTTTTCCTCTGTTTTTTCCTACAACCAATTCACAAGATAATACCAATCAATATATTGAATATAGGAGAACCATTCACTGGCATACAATTTGGTGGTGGTGAAAATGCATTTTTTTATATTAGCACTCCACATCCAGTCACTTTGAGTTTGAGAGAAGGAGTTACTGCCAAGTACAATGAGAACATCATTCTCCAACGTGACTATTCAAACGAGTTGGAAATGATCTTTCCGATTTATTTCAAGAAAACTAACTTCAACTGCACAGATGAAATTCTCCTCAAACTGAAGGTCACCTCTCACATGCAAATTCATGAGACACCAATCAGACCTAATTGGAATCCAATTTCAACTTTGCCGACCAAAATAGTTAATGTGTATGGAAAGCAAGCTATTGGTATTCAGCGAAACAAAACATGCCCTGATTTTAACTTTGGGCAAGAGTCAGTTGGCACTTCTACTTCAACTTCTTCTGAACAAGACTTTGATGAAGACATGAGAGATTTGGGGACTTCCTTGGCTGATTCAAATACGAGAGAGGTGGATGATTCTGACATGGACCAGGGGTTGATGATGCAGGGTTCAGTGCCTGCAGAAGGTGCAGAAAGCGGAATGAAAAATTCTTCAATGAACATAGACATCCATGAAAAAAATGCCCCATTGCAGAACGATGGACAACAACATTTCACTGATTCCTTAGACAAGGATGGGGACTTCACAAAACCTAAAATTCAACGAGAAGAACATGAATCAAATAAGGAAACACAGAAAACAGAAGCACTTAATACTGTATCGAATACTGTTGCAGTAACCAAAACACAAAATGCTCCAAAGAATGAAGTTACTGACACTGAAAGAATCAGTGAAAATTCTTCAATCAACAACGGAAAAAGTGAAAACAGCGAAGAAGAGTTTGAGGTACTCTCTGCATCTGTGTCAATGGATGATCATAAAGTTCCAGACGCAGTCGAAATCTTCAAACTTGATGAAGAGCATTATATCATTGAAGAACCTATAACAGGAAATCCTGGAGTAACTGAGGAAAACGCTCTAAAGATCAATAAAACACCAAATTCAGATGGAGAGTGGAAAAATATTGCGAAGGAGGATCCAATTGAATTGAAAAATGATGACAAGCTAAACCTAATGGCTTTGATTGATGTAGCTCAGCAAGACGAAGAAGGAGGGTATCCAAGGAGACTTACTTCACCAAACATAAGTTCCCTTCAAGAACATCAGGAGAATGAGCATCCACCTGAAATATCAGTGAAAACACATCAAACAGTCGAAGAAACCGAGTCAAGTGAAGTGAATGCTCTAAATGACTTGATTGCATCCAAGGCAGAAGATGATCCTAAAAATAAAGTTGCTAATACCGAAAGCATCATTGAAGATCCTACAGGAAACAGGATGAAGAGTGGAGGCAATGAAGAGGAATTTGAGATGTGTGATGACTTAGATTCAGAGATCAGTGATGCCTTTAAATTCAATGAAGATCCTACTAACATCAAAGATGAAGAGAAGGAAGTGGCGGAAGAAGATATGTTGGATCCAGAAGCACCAGAGGAAAACATTCCAACCATTCATGGAATACCAAATTCTGAGCTTGAAGGAAGCAAGAGTGAGGAGATGGTTTCTAATGATCTGAAATCGGCAATGCAAGAAAGTGATACATCCCAACCAGAAATTGATCCTTATGAAGGTACTAAATATGATATGATTTCTAGCAGCTGTGACAGTCAATACTGCTTTGCAGACCCAGAGGGGAATGAAGAGATACAAGATCAATAATTGTGCCACCAATAGATATTAAAATAGGTGTAACTGTTCCAACACATTTTTTTTACTTATCAGATTTGAAAGTCTATATGATAAACTTGTGAAAGTTTTAGATAAAATTCAAGAACAAAGCTAGCTGACTCAAACAACTTGAGCACAAAGGATAATTGACTGATATTCAACAGCTCAAAAATCATCAGTTCTTACTACTTATTTCTTCAATTGAATGTTACAATATTAGACAGTACATGTACTTATACCAAAAATACTAACATTGCTCTATCACAAGAATCCCCATTACTGAGGGTTTCTTCATAAGATAAACAAAATGGCGTAATCACTCGAAATGAATAACTTAGCCCTGACTCGAAATTCCACATCTCTCTCAAATTCCAAACTGGTGTGAGCAGTAACATAAAGACCCTCAAACTTACTTTTCACTGCATACACACACACACATGCACACATGTACATTTAAAGAACTACTATTAAACACAATATGACTTTTTACCCACTATGGACCTAGCTATGCACAAAAATATATTCATATATAGTGGTTTGCAATCCTCTGTTGAGAGTCTTGATCCTACAGCATTTGCTTACTTTCCTAAAACAACTAACCTTAACCTCTAAACTAAACAAGGTTTTAATAGAATTTTTTACAATGACTATGCCAAATATATTGGTACATTCGTTGTTTCATCATAAATTCATAATGCATTCGAACCGACAACTCAGTACAAATCGTGAATGCCGATCACTGACCCTGACAGCCTTAGTACATGAACTATTACTATTCATGTGCTATCATAAAGAGTTATTTCCTATTCATGGAGAAGTCTCCTTTTATCACCTTTTTTACGCCGTCAGTTAATTTATGGAGCGCTATCAAGTAAAGCATGATTTCTTTGATTCTCATTTCATTTTAAGCATTAGTGACATTCAGAAATTTATTTGTAAAATAATGATTGTCTATGCATTTGATCAGATTAACTTTTCATTCGTTACATTCTTTTATTCTTCATAATCCATTGATGCGATGCACTGCACTTTTTTGAACTCTTAGGTGTCATTGAATGAATTTTTCTACGTATTGTGTGTCCAATCACTCCAGGTTACAACTTAAACACAGTATTATTATTCACATTCTATGACATACAATCCATTCTGCTCTTTTTTTTTTAAACATGATTAGTATACATACATTCTTGTTGTATTTGACATTACCATTATATACCATTATACTATCTCTTTCTAAAATTCAGCAATCTTTTACTTTGAATCAAGGTTTTCTCATTTGGGAAGTAAATGCTGATACTTTCATTAAAAAAATATATATATAATTTGAGATATCCCGATTTATTTGGTAGTAAAATTGTAATACTTGAAGTGTGAAGCATTTTTATCGAAATGAGTTTTATCCGATTAGATTCTTATTGTTCTTTTGAAACTTAACTGGTCTTTTAGTCAAAAATATTCTGAATATATTACTGCTTTGTTTTGACATTACCAAACCTGTGGAGTCTATTAAATAATTTCCTACTCTGTCCAATCAAAAATAACACTAAATGACTCTAAATATAGATTTACGAGTAGAATATAAACATACATGGTGGAATAAGATTTTTGGAGAAATGTTCCAACTTAAAACTCCTGACTCCAGAGACTTTGTTATCGTCCCATGAGCTGTGAAATGCTGTCCAACACATCGTTTATCCTTTCTATAAGCTACTTTTTAGTTATGGATCCGTATGTCGCATTAGCAACAATGAGCTCAAACAAGAATTATAGAATACAAATATATCAGGCATAGTTCTTGATTTTTTTATGCTTCGTCTGAGGAAGCTAGATGTAATAATCTAGCGAAAGCTTGCGAATAAAACTTTTAATTGTGTACGAACAAGACAATGTATATTTGCTATCATGACAATTTATTTCTTGACTGAAATAAAACTTGGAATATTCATAACTCTATAAGTAAAATATGTATTATAAGTTTTTGCTCATTTTTCCTAACCTACAGTATTTTTTGCTTCTGTAAATTTAATGAATTTTGCATTATTTTCAATATCGTTATACTCAATCCATCACATGGTGACCAAAAATAGTCAAATTATACCAAAAACATATTTTTACCTCCGATTTGAGCAGAATTTTGAATCATAAATTACATATGCTCATATATTAACATCGTTATTTTTCTTATCCCCAGTTCATTCCGAAAAGCAAGTTCAATTTTTAGTTCAATATCTATCTGGTCTTGTCTTTGTTATGTACGACAAAATAGCACTGCCACAGTGTGTTACAAATATTTAAAATCTTACATGATCAGTGAGAACAAATGAAAATGGTCACGAGATGTTTTGCTTTGCAAGATAGGTTTATTACATAATGAAATGTAACAATATTATCTTAAGTTCACTTTTTAACCCTAACCCAACACTTGCGTAACTTTTTGTAATTTAAAATTTTGTGAGGAATCATTTTTTTAACGATGAAGTTTCGTTTTGTTTCGTCAATATGCATAATGCTAAAAAATTAGCTTTGTTAAAATGCAGTGTACAGTATAAAAATTTCAAAATCATTTATCATGTAATTAATATCATCATTTGACATTTGTTGACAAAATGTTTTCTGCAAAAAAATTCCATTTGAAATTTGCAATTTTAGGTTGTTTTAGATCAAATATGACATCCTTTTTATCAAAGCAAAATTTTATCATGAAAATTTCTAATACATTATCCTATCCTGACCCCAGATTGATAATCACTGACATATTACATTCTATGAATATATATATATACTATATAATATAAATACTATATTCTGTATTGAAAAGTATTGAAAATATTTTACCCATCTTTGGCTTGTCAAATTCTAACTAATAATGAGTTTATTGGACATTTTATCACCAAAAATTTTAAAAGATGATCATTTTTCCCAACCCTATTAAATTTTCTCATTACACATCCCTTCTGGTAGACAATAATTTCTCCAATTTTTCAAGTTTGTTTATATAAATCACCTATAATAAAAGATTGTGTAAATGTTGTTGTCATTTTTCACTGAATAGACGCATCAGACCTCATAAAATCTGCTTGTATTGTTGAAATATATATTGTCTCAATTATATACCCAAGGAAAAGATCAGGTTGAGCATGGCAGAGTGGCGACACATAGCAAAGTAATAGTAGATCAGCGCTTCTCGCTTAGGGAATAGGATTATACAGGGCACAAAATAACGGTCAAATGACTGGCAATTTGAAGGCTTTGACAGTCATCAAAATTTGATGCCTTTTCGCTTTCATGCAGTGTTTTAAGGCAAATAATTTGTCAGGCTAAACAACAGGTGACAGGCTTCGACTGGACATTGGACAAGCCTGTCAAAATGACAGGCATCCCAAAATTCCTCTATTGTGCCCTGGATTATAGTATTTTAAAATTTTGGTTCCAATTTGGCAATTTTTTAAAATTTTGTCGGCTACTCTTATTTCACGCTTCAGTGCTTGTTACTACCGAGGAAGATCACCATCAAAGTAACAACCAACATCTGGGATGCAATATCCACTATTTGAAACATAAACAAAGAACCGAGTGTTTGCCGAAACATTAAGTTTCTGATTAGTATATTTTATTTCAATTTTACATATTTATAGTTTCGTAAAGTATAAAACGAAAAAAAGAAGAAAAAAAAACGCTAATTTTAAAGCTAGTTATGCCTCGACTTTCCCAAGACGCCTAACAGTAGACGCTTATGTAGCGAACGTTAAACAAACTTAAGAGGTTAATTGAACAACTCATTCTGTCCCCGTAGTAATTGAATTCAGAGAAAGGAACGTTTCATTTTTGTTTACGAAAATCTCGTGACTTCTATTTATAACATATTCATCAGTTTCATATTTACGAATATCGCATGATAATATTTACGACTTGTATTTCCAGTTAGCGACGAGAACTAATTCTTTTACTTCGGCCTCTGGCGTTTTTAAAATTGCTATAAATTACTATCTTTCTGCGATGTTATTAGCGCGGCTCACCCAGGCGAATAGCCCGGTGAGTTGCGCGTGTCCAGCCATTAACTGAATACAATTTATGAAACCGGAACTGAGTTTTTTATACCGATAACATCAAGGCTTACTATATGGACAGTGTGTGCCTACACTTATACAAAATCAAATTTGACGGCCTTGGAAATTTTGAGGCATAGCTAGAATATAGAATTACCTAAAAACATATAAAATACTGGAAAAAAAAATGATAAGTACGTTTTTGACACCGGAGTTGATTTCTTGTGAAAAACACAACAATGAGCTGATGAACTTATGCTTAAATGATAAAACTAAACCATCTGGCTATATTTTCAGGGACAGGGCATACATACAAATATATTATTTAAAATCAACGCAAATTTTTATTCTGTGCACCCATAACAATAATAAGAATACATTTACTAGCTCATCTCCTCACCATCATCGACCATATTCACAAATGAAGGTTCCAAATAAAGGTTTTAATTAAATGTGTTCTTACAAACACAATGCATGCCTTATTGATTTTGAGCGGGAAATCTTTTAACTGGACTTAAATGTAGCTGTTTCAGACTACGTTTGTTGTTTCGTTAAATTAATTCTTAGACCGCTTTATTTGATTTTTTTTAATAATTAATCGTTTAAATTAGGTGTCGCACCAATAAATAATATACACATACAACATCTTATACACCCCTTGGGTTATTTAATTAACTATCGTTACGCTTGGAAGCATTCACATTTTTTTCGTGCAACGGCAGCCGCCCTAATTTAGTCGCACGAATTTATTGATGGTCAGACCTTCATGTGAAACATTTTGACACGAAACTGCTTTTTTTCTGAACGCATGAACATCCCACAATCTGGTTACTTCCTAGGTTACGTTAACAAATCTTCTATGCTAATAACGAGGCTTATAGAGAGTTGATTGATAAATTGGTTGTCACTATATTGCATCTTGAAATATCATAAACCATTCAGTTGGTTTTAGTGACATGTCATATTTTCTATACTGACCGCTGTATTCCGAATTTTGTATGGAAAATAAAAATACTATCTATCATCTATGTCTATTATTTTACCAGTTCCTAACCCAAGGATGGGCAAACTTTTTTCTCCGCGGGCCGCATTGAGCATCTGTGAATCTCTCGTCGGGCACCATTGAACGAAAACTAAATTTACTGAATGTTATTTCTACACAAAAACACAATTATTATTCAAGCAAATGTATTATTTGTTCCACATTCGTTTGCATTTGCAACATGGCTTCGAAATCTCACTGTAGTCTTGTTAAGCACGTTTTTCTGTGCGAAAATGTCTGGACCACACAAATTCACATCACCTTGCGAGGAAGTTCGCGGGCTACACAAAAAGACCTCACGGGATGTAATTTGCCCACCCCTGTCCTAAATTGTCTGCATAACAGTGGTATGACAGTCTGATGTAAAAAGAATTCAGCAAAGATCATATACAGCACTCATTTCAAGGAACAACATTTTTTATTTGCCCGAGCGCCATATGTGACTTCCCAAACTCCCAAATACACAATATTTCAATATCTTCATTGGCAAAATAATTTCAAATTTTGGAGAACTTCCGCAAGGATGTGCTGTATATAAAAATTTTGTTAAAAACTTGGAACAGCACAGATGGTGCAAATATCATGGTGGAACTTTATTGATTTATATCACAAGAAAAAAAAATGTTAAAAAAACATGTTGTCAGGTTAGTTGGGAAGTTGGGTTGAATATTACAAAAAGTTGGCAGATCAAGTTCAACAAAAATATTAAAAAATATTTTTAAACAGAGATAGATTTTAGTAAGATTTCGATAAAAATTGTTTGGGATGATATGAAATCAACACTTTTAGCAGAATTGACATCGAGAATGCATGCATTAATGAGAAAAAAATAAACTGAAAAAAATCAGGTTTAGTTTCGTATTGATAAATAATTCCAGCAAAATTCTCATTCGTATGTTACAATATCTCAAGGATGAAAATGTATGAATGCACGTACTATGACACCAAAAATTAGGAATTACAAATATCTTGATGTGAAAGATTTATGGGATTATATTGATATTTGAAAAAGCAATATTTATAACAGCAAGCTGACCAAGGTAAATAAATATGAAATCTTCCAGCAAAAACAATTTTTGATAAACGATGGATATATATTTCAGAAAAAAGTTTTATATAGAGTAAGTTCAAGTTATTTAAAAAACGCACATACATCTTTTTACATGAGACACCTTTGAAAGAATGTATGTACGAATGGATGAACCTCAAAATATCTAGGTGAGGTGAAATATGCAAGGCAATTTCTTCTGCATTAGTTTGGTCTCTTCGATGTCCCAGTAATTTGGACCAATTGCCTCTGCTGCTATGTGTACGCAATTAATATTCTAGTGATGGCCAATCCATGACTCGCATGTTATGTGCAGCTCTTTGACATGTTATGTGCAGCTCTTTGACATGTTATGTGCAGCTCTTTGACATGTTATCTGCAGCTCTTTGACATGTTATGTGCAGCTCTTTGACATGTTATGTGCAGCTCTTTGACATGTTATGTGCAGCTTGCGAATATTTTAAAACATATTTTACTGCATCTCTTCAATAAATATTGTCAAACACAAATGGATATCATGGAAAATATTAAATTTTTTCTATCTTTTGACTGTAAAGAGTCGAGTGGAAACAAGCGAAAAAGAAAAATACACTCAAAGTTATTTTTTCCACTGTTTTTAAAATCGAGAGAAATCAAATGCTGCACCCGAGTGGCCAATATATACTACACAGATGTGTTCTTCTCAACGGTCAAATTAAAATGACTTTATTTTAAAGAAAGCGAGATTGCCCTTTTTTGTTAACTTAGCGAAAGATAGAGGAGCAAGCAAAAATTGAAGAGGAAGACCTTGGGGCAAGCAAAAATTATGCAAAAATAACACATTATTTTTTGTTAAACAAACAAAGCGAAATAGTCCATTTACATGGGCTCCCAAACAGCAATAATTAAATATGTGGTGCTTATATTTAAAAAGTAGGGTATATATATATATACATATATTAAATTTAACTCATGACATAAATTATCTATCTATAATTTGTGAAATGAATAACAATATAATTATATATTAACAGTAATGACAATACTTATTAAAATTTATTTTAAAATCTAATGTTACGAATTAGGAAAAATAAATGCCATGATTTGGAACTAGTAACAAACTCCAGACACTTTATGAATTTTTTATCAATATGATTTGCAAAAATATATCAAAAAATATCGTGCAATAATAAAATTTCATCCACCAGAAGTTTTGTTTTAGTTGCAATACATATTGCAAGCCATAAGAATGCACAGTATGAAGTTTATAAGCCAGCTTATAAGCAACCAAACCACAAAAGCTAATTAAGGTAAAAAAAACTATTAACAAATATCTGATATTTCGGCATTACATTAAAACATTTAAGTAATAAAATCAGCAACTCGCATGAAAAAATCACCTTCTGTGAAAAAAAAAAGTTTAAAAACGCAGCTCATATATATTGAAATATATATTGCATGGCTTAACATTTTAGGTTTTGGTAAGAAAAAAAAGAGAATCAAAATAATTTCATCCATCCTTTCTAGGTACAAGGACAATTTGGCACAAAACGATGCCAAATTAGGGGTAAATTCAGGGGTTGGAATTATGGGCTTAGACTATTAAGTGCTTGGATTATTAGGGAATTAAAGGGTTCTTTGGGGGAGAAAGTTTTCTGGGCGCATTATATCAGTGCTAAGTTGAGCATGAAAAAATGGTGTAGGGTAGGATTATGGTGCTAAAACATTTAGATTTTCTCTAATATATTGTAATTGAATTGGAAGGGGTGATTGTCTGGAAGAAGGTTGCACCAGAGCCAACTATAGAAATATAATATTTATGTTAAAATGTTTAAAAGGTAAAGGTTTAATTGATTGATAAAGTCACTAAGTGCCTCCTAACACAATTAAAAACTATCCATTGACATTGAATGGAACATTATAAACATTGTTAATGCGATATTGAGCGCCTACATTAAAGCACCAGTCATTCAATAGACCAAATATTGATTTCACAAGGGTTGGGTTAGGTGTTAGGAATTCACCATCAAACCAGCCACATCAGCATTATATCACTGGTGTTCTTTTGTACTTGCATTCCAATGTTGTCGAGTGACCATAAACATAGCAGGCAACCAAAATGCAATATGTCTTTGCATTTGACAATAAAAAAAACGAAATAATACAAAGATAGTTTACTCAGTAAAGGTGGAAACACACCGAAAAAATCAAATCTCTTGGTGGAATTGACTGACTATTAAGCTGAGCACTGACTATCCGACAATTTCGCAACGCAAATAGATTTGGCGGTTTCCCAAATGCATCCTACATTGTCGTCATAATAATACAATCAAAGAGGAATAAAAATGCATGCAGCTAACACATTCTGTGTGTTTCCACTTTTAATACATCATTATAAAAGCACTCCTGAGATTTTTGATACACAGGTTGCCAAAGTGCTTGAAATAGACTCCAAGTATTAATGAAACTGGGCCACGATTTGTGTATGTGCAGAATATTTAACTCTTTTGTGACTGTTGTCAAACAAGATGTAAATGGGCCAGTGTACGTACTACTCCTCAGTACCTCCATCTTGGACTCTTTTTCTCCTTTTTTTCTGAAAAATAAAACACATTTTTTTACACATCTTGAACTCTTTTTCTCCCTTTTTTCTGAAAAATAAAACACATATTTTAACCAAAATATCTAACAACACCAAATGTCTTGTCATTTTTTTGACTAGTAACTTCAATTCTATTTTAAGATTAGCTATTTTGATAGAGAGAAAATAAAATTTTAATATTAATCAGATTTAATTGAAATTCATCAACAAACTCAAACACCAATCAATCTGAATGTAACTATAAATTCTCTAAGAGAGCAGACAGCTGCCAGCAGGCCTATTACCCGGTGTGAATCAATTGGATTGTACATTACAATTTGAAAGTCCCATATATCAGCACAAAAGTTCCTGAAAAAGGTTTAGTAAGCATACTTGGATATTTTTTCTGAGGTAATTTGGAACGTGGAGCTGGTTTGAAACCTCCAGTTTTTCCCTGGCCGCTTGGCTGTGTTTTTACTGCGTCCGAATATGATTTCACTTCAGGGGGGTTGATTGTTTGGGTTGCTTGGTCTTTTTTCACTTGGTCCTTGACCCATTTCTGAATATATTGCTTTTTTGGAGGAAACATATTCCATTGGAAAGATTCATCTAGTTTTCTAATATAGAGTCCTCCAGTCCCTCCTGTTCCATTGGTATCTGCGGATGCCCCACGTGTATTGAATCCAGAATCTGGAAATTGAAAGGATTCTAAGCTCATAGCTTCCCTTCTTGGTCTTCGGACATCATAAATCAAGGAGGAAGAACCTGAAAAGACATGCTTTTCTGCAAGATCTATAGGAGATGATAAGCCTAATGGAGACATGTCAAGAAGGAGAATCTGATCAAGTGGAAAAGATAAAGCATGCCTTTTCTTCGGAGAATATATAGGGGATGAAGTTAGATTCTTCATTGCGGAAGCAACTTCTTCATCTGAATTATCATTTTCTGTCCATGCATTCCTCCACTCTGCAGGATCAGTAGAGGGCTTTGCAGATGAATATTTACCAGGAAGCCCTGAATCTTCATCTTTTATTAGGCTGGAGGAATTATTCTCCAGGATTGCTCCAGTAGAGCTGAAGGAACAGTCTTGCTGAGCTCCATTTGATGATGGTTCTAGAGAATCCTTAAACATTGAAGACATCTTAGGATTCCCTCCATATTCTACATCGCCATTACAAGCACTGTTGCAAGGTAGTAAATCTTGCATTTGGCCCTCCATGTTGGGAACATCTTCATCAATTGCTGGAGAAAGATTAGGAGAATCTTGAGCCTGAGAATCATCAGAATTTTCCTGAGGCGCAAAGTTGAATTCATTTGAGGGGACAAATTGAGGCTGAACCAAACTGATTAAAGATGGGGTAGAATTGATCCTTCTGAGCGGTGTAAATCCTTCTTTAATAGGAGAGAATACTGGAATAGATCTTGGGAGGCTTCTGTTATAGGACGAATGAGAGGAATTTGGTTCTGTGTTGAATGGATGCAAAGATGTGAAGGCTGAGATGCCATCAGGTTTTGCAGGATGCATTGGAGAGGATTCCTGAGATTCTTGACTTTCCTGAGTAGGATCAGGTGATTCTGGTTCCTTCAGTTCTACTGAATCAAGATTCCTGACATTCGCCCCAGGAATAAAACGCTGCCCTTGTGCATTGGCTATGAGATGTCCAAGTGTAGGTGGTCCAGTGGTTATAAGTTTTCCATGTATAGGCGCGACAGTGTCTATTAGCTGTCTTTGTGGAATTGCCCCAGTGGACAAGGGTTGCCCATATATTGGCACCCCAGTTTTCATATGCTGTCTTTGTGGTGGAGGTGCCCCAGTGGACGAAGGTTGCCCATTAATTGGCATTCCAGTGTCCATAAGCTGTCCAAGTGTAGGTCCCCCAGTGGTCATAGTCTGTTCATATGTCCCAGTGGCTATAAGCCATCCATGTGTTGGCATCTCAGTGTCCATTGGCTGTCCATGTCTTGGCACCTCAGTGATCATAGGCTGTCCATATGTAGTTGTCCCAGTGGTCAAATGCTGCCCAAGTGTATATGTCCCAGTGGCTACATGTTGTCCATGTGTAGGTGTCCCAGTGGCCATACGTAGCTGATGCGTAGATGTCCCAGTGGCTACATGTTGTGCATATGTCGGTGTCCCAGTGGCTACCGATTGTCCATGCGTAGGTTTCCCAGTGGCTACATGTTGTCCATGTGTTGGTGTCCCAGTGGCTACCGGTTGTCCATGTGTAGGTGTCCCAGTGGCTATATCTTTTCTATGTGTAGGCGTCCCAGTGGCTACATGTTGTCCATGTGTAGGTGTCCCAGTGGTCAGTGGTTGTCTATGGGTGAGTGTCCCAGTAACCATTGGTTTTGTTTCAGTTTCCTGGTCAAGTTGAAATGCTCTATTGTTGGTTCCATGTGAAGTTGGCCCACTCTCATGTGCATCTGGTCCATTTTGGTCCTGCTCCGCCATATACTGGTTGTTCTGAATCCCAACCCCATCTCCATTGACATTTACAATTACATTGCCACCCGTGTTAGTTGGGGTGGCACAATCGTATGTAATTTTATTGGTTTTCATGGAAGATATTTCACCAATGCAAGCTTCTAAAGACAGCTTATCTTCCGCAGTTATTGGCTTCCCGTCTTTGTACTTCACGGTGAAGTTATACGCTTCCGATATTATATCTGCCAAAGGATCGATGACAATGACTTCAAAAGATGGAGTTGCGTCCATCAATGCACCATCGAGATGAACCATGAGGTTGCAGCCATGCCTAAAAATAAATGTTAAGATTAGGCAACTATGGCTACCAGTTGGCTCTATGAGATAATTGTTGGCTCCCTAAATTGAGTTTCAAATAATTTGGTCATATTTGTCAATTTGTGGTAACCTAAGGTCATGCGAAGATGGACTGTATGGGCAAGAAGTTATTGGCTACTTAATTAAACTTCTTGGCTCCACAAATTTAATATGTTGGCTACTTTTATTTTACCTGACAGTATACATTTGAGTGGGATGTATCCTCCTATGGTTGTCCTCTTGCATTTCCGTTCGAACTTGCTGACAAGTATGGGGGCTGTCAGTAAAAACCCTCAGGAGGAAATTTCTCTCAGTATGATGAGGAGTCTGGTTATCGTTGACGCTGATTGAGTAGTTCAATCTCATTGACATAATACTCCTCTCGCAGGATCGGCACACAGCACGAATTCTGGTAAAGAAACGTAATATATCTGTATATCATCTATATCAGGGTGGTCCAACTTCCTTGACATTGCAAGCCAATTCAGCACTACAAGATGTGGGCCTAAATTTTGTATCTTACTTTTATATATTTTTCCCACTTTTCAACCAATAGTATTACTCTTGAAATCATTAGTTTCAGGGGCTTTGAATTTATTCCGACAAAATGCTTGTTATATTCTAGTCTGCTAATGGGATGTCTGGGGTAGAGACTTGTTTACCAGAGTTTCATTATGGATTTCTATGTTAGTAGAGGGAGGTTGAAGACAAGCGCATAGTCTAGTGTTTAATTTCCTATTGGCTCTTGTTTTTATATTGCAGTATTATTTGAAAATTTCGAAGTCAGTTTTTTTCTAGAAAAAAATACAATAGATCGATATATCATTATGAGCGCTAACGGGCCATTAAAAATCAATCAGCGGTCCACAAGTGGCCCGCGCACCCACTCTGATCTTTATCTATAAATAAGTTAGGTGCCAACTCAACTGGCCTGAAGGGCCGTATAAACGAGCAAATAAGTACAGTGTATTTTAAATCAGGAGTAATGAATGCAACATCCGAGTGGCTAACATATAATACATAGATGTGTTCTGCTCGACAATCAAATTGAAATGACTGCGTTTATAAAGAAAGCTTGCTTGTCCTTTTTCGTCTCTCCCTTACAATTATTTTCGAGAGATTTTTCACTTCCCTAGCAAAACTACTCTTTGCAAGTAGTGGGGAGATGAGGAAAAGAGGAGGAAAGGGGAGGAAAAAATGGAGAAAATCAAGCACATTATTTTTGTTAAACAAACAAAGCCAAATACTCCGTTTATTCCGGCCTTGATCCGTAACACTGCTAATATGTCAGCAAGATGAAATGAACAGGAAGAAAATATAATTTATAACCAAAGAAACACTAACCCACAAAATTGTCTGCATGTAAACTTGATCATGCTGCTCGTCAAGTTCACCTCGTCAATTTTCATCCACTTGAGGGGGTGGCAGTGCTCGGTTCTCTCAATCTATAATATTGCAAAAATAAAGATTGCATGACTTCAATATTAATGATGAAAGTAGATGTATCCTAATGTTGCTTTTCAGACAGGCATACAAAGTAAAGTATACAAAATTAAGCCAAAAATATACACAAATGCCTTTTCTAACTGCCTGCATGTATTATTGGCTTTTAGAGGGTGTTGGTGTTTGTTATGAAATATATAAATAATATTTTTATTAAGTGTCATGACATAACATTAAGGACGAGTTATTTACCCGAAAGTAACAACAACTCATGAAAAATAGCGAGGAATTTGTCAAATTAACTATGAACCAGAATAATTAAGTCCATGTTCATAAATTTATGATTTCATTCGATTCATTGTAATAATAATTTAGAAAGAAAGTTTTTGGTGTATTATCAACACTTGAGAGTATATATAGCAGGGATGGCGAACCGCTGACCCGCCACCTACATTTCAGTTAACCACTTCCCTTTTTGGTATTCATACCAAAAAATCAGTTTAGTGATGTCACTGTTAGAAGAGCTTTCAGGCAACCATACACTTCCTTATAATTTAAGCATCTCAAAAACCATCATTCAATAATGAACGAAGATTTTAATTAGTACTTGGCAACTCAGTCTTCCCAGTTTACCCTTTACTCATACCGTGGTTGCCCGTTAGGTGTTTTCGAGGCCAAATTCTCGAAATTTGGCCTTTTTTTCGATTAGTTTGGCTTATTTGGCCTTTTTCTCAAAAACTTTTTATTTTTTTAACTGAAATAGACCTTTCACACAACTCAAGTAAATTTGTGACCCACTTACTTCAGGTATCAAAAATGACCCAGTCGATTGCAAATGTTAGCCAACCCTGATATCTAGAATAGATTTTAGTGAAATAAAAATGTCAATGAGATCAGGTCTCTGAAATGGATCTCATATCCAGTAATATCACATGAATTCTGATATATTATTTAATAGAAAATTATAGGCAGCAGGTAATGCCTAAGTATACAAGCCTTTAGCCCACAAGGGTTATTTATGTCATTTAATACTTCTGCAAAGCCGGGGAAGGAATATCTCAATAAAAATGTTAGTTTCATGCAGGGCACGAAATAACGACCAGTCATCGGTCAAATGACTGGCAATCTGAAGGCTTTAACTGTCGTCAAAATTTGACGCCGGTCAAAATGACCGGCTATAAAATGGTAGGAATATTTATGTTTTCAATGCAAAATTATTGTATTGTAAAAGTTTTTTTTTTTTCTCAATTTACTTTTTGTAACAATCGGCATTATAAAGGAAAATAACATTCTCTCTCTGTTCGCCAAGTGTGTATTCACACGATTTCATTTATATAAATATATTCCCCGTTTTCTACCTTTGTGTTATTTTAGTAGCAAGGTAAGCTAATTTATGCAGTGTTTTTTAAGGCGAATAATTTGACAGGCCAAACAACAGTTTTGACAGGTTTCGACTGACCAAGCCAGTCAAAATGACAGGCCTCCAAAAATTCCTCTACTGTGCCCTGAATAATCACAATCCATTAGCACAAATGCAGGGCAACATTATCGAAGGCATAAGGTTTTCTTCGAAACCACTTCAACTGTTAGTTTGCTCAAGATAAGGGAATTCTTCATCATGCCAACCCTGACCTACATATGCAGTTCATAATTTACTTGAACAGGTACAGGGTTTGCTCTATGCGTGGCCGTGTAATGCGTCTTCATTGACACCTCAACTGGTCGATCAAATTTCATCTCGTCTTTAGAAGTGAAGAATAGTTCCGGGGTCATGAAGATCTTTTTTGCATCTTCCTTACTTTTCTAAAAAATTTATCCAATATAGATGGATGGAATTTTTATTTTTCAATAGGGCATGACGATATCCCGACATTTAGCCAACGGACATTACGCCACAATTCATGAAATTAGATCTTAAATATTATTGTTAGGGGTAAGGTTTAGAGTTAGTGTCGGTTGGCTAAATGTCCGGGATTCGGCATGACTATATCCGGACATTTAGCCAACATTCCAAAAATAATATATTAGGGTGAGGGTTAGTTTTAGGGTTAGGGGCACACAAAGAAAAAAATATAAGATACAATTATTTGAATGTTGGCAAAATGATGGTGAAATGTCTGTTCGCTAAATGTCCATGACACTAAAACTAACTATAACCATTCAGTTGATTTTAAGTTCAGGTTCATGCCATATTTTCTCTATAATGACTGCCTGTTTTTTGAAATTTGGATTTATAATGACAAAAAATAAAAATTTTATCAATTTATCTGTAACAATAACTATAAAGATAACAAGCTATAACGGTTGTATTTGACACCACCATAATCCATTTTACCTGTTTGATATTAGTTTGTAACATTTCGGCTTGTTACCAAAAATTTATTATATGTAACAATTTCTGAGCTCAGTTTATCCTTGCTAGGTACCTTATGGGGAAAACAGAAGTAGGGTTATCTTTATAGCCCCCTTTTTTCACTTGAAAAAAATGATTCAATATCAGGGTAAATTCCGACTATAACTATTAACTATTTAATAAAAATCTTTCCAAAATATGACAAATATTCAATTTTTACCTTCCTGTAATACTCTGGAGTCAATGTGATTGTGAGAGATTTCCGTACAGCCCCGAAAAGAAAGACAATCATGCAGAATGCCGTTTCAACGAAACCTCCACACGGGTGGACTGTGAACGTGCAAGGTTCTGTGGCTTCTTCCGAGTGAAAAATCTGATTATTTCGGGCGTATTGGTCTCGTTCAGGAAGATTTTTCACGAAATCTATCACATGCAGAGTTGGCTTCGGTCCCTCGATCGCAGGCAGCTTCCCTTTTGAAGAAAAGACCTGTAAAATATACAAGGAATTAAATTTATTTACTTTCCATGCATTACTCTAAAAATCCTTGTTTCATTTCATTAAAAGGTGTCAGTTTTCCAACAATCTGTTTCAATCTTCATTCCATGCACATTAACTAAATATTTACAAATGCATTTACACTAAATTTTGGGATAATTGGGATATATAGCAATATAATTTTGTGCTATATTAAAACAAGCTGATTAAAAACATTTTGCTACGCCATTCTATTCACGTATGATAGTGGTTCAAAACATTGTTCAGACGCAAGCACGCAGCAGACGCTTAACCGAGGGTTCGCGCCTTCAGTTCCACGCTGGGTGTTGAAAGGAAAACTTGTAGTCTTAAAAGTGAATTTATCTTATTTTATAATAATTATATACGATAAATTTGTTTAGTCATTCATTTTCAATATTATTATATTACTAATTTTCTCCTATTTTAAATGTTACTGTTGTGTTTTTCTATGTATAAATATTACATTGTGTCAGTAAAACCACTTGGTTGCTAAGGCAAGAAGCATGACAACAATGGTTGCTAGGCTATTCAAGATGAATTAAATAAATCAGTAAATTGCAAAATGACAAAAAGGTTTGTATACTACATTGGTTAATGTTTGATCGCCCATATCTCTGGCAAAATCAATAATTGAAAAACTGAATTGTTGTACACCATGACTCATCAAATATTTTGTCACATTATAATTTCACAAGTAATATTTTAGGGGATTATTTTTTTCAAATTTTTAAATGGTATTCATTACCTCATAACGAACAAAGCTTATCGGAATCTAATGAAATATATTTCAATTTCATCACATACTGGAATTTCCATGACATTTTCTTGTTACTAAAGTTACCAAACAAATAACAATACAAACATTAAACCATCTTGGTCTCGTTTGAGATAAGTTTTATTTTATAAGCTTCAATATTATATTTGAGATTTCAGATTATATTAGACTGGGTATTTATCCACGAAGATTTATTCATTTGAAGATATATTTCTTTCTAAGATGCAGGGCACAATAGAGGAATTTAGGGAGGCCTGTCATTTTGACAGGCTTGGCCAGTCGAAGCCTGTCAAAACTGTTGT
>JAUELA010002120.1:0-12198 GCA_031471845.1 Boltenia villosa | reverse complement strand
AATCCTAGTTATACAGAGGATCCTTTCCTTAATTATTGCATCACAAACGGACTAAAATTAAGGTTGGACCCTATAGTACTTCCTATGAGAATATTGATAATAGTTTAAGTCAAATTTACCCCTTCACCCTGTCCATAAAGGCGATAAACACCACCGCACAATGTACTGGAGGGAGATCAAACAAAACCTAACCGACGTTCTAATCTAAGTCAATAATATATCGCTAAATGTTGTTGGAAAACTTGTCATCGAGAAAAGTGGGCGATGAACATCATGCGTTGGTTAGGATTACAGTTAGGGAGTTGTGCGCAGTTAAATTTCTGTTGTTTGTAATATAAACATTTTCCTTACTGCTTTGTTCACTGCCCACATTTCTGATGCCCACATTTCAAATGCCCGCGTTGTCGAGAATCCTGACGATACCGAGGCTGTCCGGTGACCGAACGGGTGAGGCCGTCAGCTGGTCATTTATGCTTAACTAGAGGTCCTGGGTTCGAATCTCGGCTTCACCTGCACAGATTTACTCAATACTAAACCTCCCGGTGCATTGTACGTTTGTTGATCGCTTCACTTCAATATGCCGTGTTCACACTGATCCCTGACGTGAGTAAGTGACTGTGGACGCTGAACTCCTCGCCGGTACAGACCCGTTTCACGTTACCTTGGTCTCGACTTTCCTCCACTATCTAAGTTCAGCAAGCCGACATGGTGGCATCATGCGTCCATGTATAAGCACGCTACGGCTTTCCGGTAGATCCGAGGGTAAATATGATACATTTATTACATGATTTATCAATATCATCTTTTCAATATTTCAGCTCCAGCCAGAAGCACGATTACCAAACCTTCGTGTCAGAGACGGACGGTCATATACCTCCACCTAGCGGATACGATGGATTTGTGACGTCATCAGACGAATCAGATACGAGAGTTCAGGCGTTCAAAGACGATTTCGAAAGACGCGATTATCCAAGACTTAATTTAACGTCACAAAGAAACTATTCTAAAGATGAGGATTATTCTACCAATCCATATATGACGCCACAATATCCACTGCCTTATATTAATGATGTCATAAACAATGCGACACGCACCAGTAGTAACACGAGCTCTCTTAGTAATTCAAATCAGAGCCTAAAGAATGACAAATCGATGTTGCTATCACGGAAGTCGAAAAAATAGAGACATTGACCAGTGCCTGACTCCCCTTATTATACTGACTGTGACTGGCTGGTCAAGGATGACGCAGTTTCAGCCGACATTAAAGTCCAGTCATTCGATTCTATACATTGGTCACCGATGTTCCACTCACCTCTAGTATACGCTATTGCCAACTAGCAGCTGGTCCCCAACCATCGTTAGTTAATTACATTTATTGGCCTATTTCCACATTATAACCCTATTAAATAACAGAAGGCATCTTTTTCAACAACACATGAAAATGGACGGCGTTATAAAATATCATCCATGAAATCCAACCACTGTTCAAATTTTCTGGATTGATTTACATCAATGGTTTTGGACATGTACCCAGTGTGCGGTCGCACTTGAATCCCTGCTGCGTTGTATTTTTAGTGAAACGCAAAATTTTGGTGATCCTTCGGCGCTCATTTGTTTCTTATTTTACAGTTTTAGTGTAAATTATTATTTACAATTAAATCGGTTGAATTTTATTAACAGAGTCGTATGAAAGTGCATTTTTTTCAACTGGAACCGGCCTTCTAAACGTTTTTGCACGCCACTGGATCAAAATGTCTAAACACCAGAGTACACCTCAGTACAGAATAAAGAAGATTCCTTTATTATATATAGACCACCGCGACGCCCTGACTCTGAATATTAGAACGAGCAACAGATAAGAATCTTTCAAGAAGACAATAATTGGTTTTGGCGCAAACGACTGCTGAATTAAAAATGAAACCAAAAATTAATCCGCCAATTAAAAAGATCATTCAAATTTCAACCGCCAAATAAGACCAGCAAGCAAGTGGCAATGTTGCTGACGATTGTCCCGGTTCGCGCGGCACTTAATTGTGGCGTCTCCGAAAAGTTATTTGTGGCGTTCCGTACCTCGCGCCACAAATAAAGTGGCCTGACCATTTTTCGAATCCTGTTTAAACCTTGCTAATGAAAGTCGTTTGCATGTTTCTGTCTTGTTTAAAATTTAAAATCTGCCAATCTAAGAGACACAATTTTAATTTTTCAATTTTCCACTTTGACCATTTTAAGGAGCCGACACTCTTCTTTTTGTCTAGAAGTGGGCAATGTCTAAACCACTTCGTCGCTTATATATCATTGGTCTAAACTCATACGCGATCTTCGTCTCAGCTGTATTTACATTAAAATGAATATTCAGATAAATGCATCACGTGATCAAATTATATTTAATTACTTAACGTTACAAATTCGACAACAATAATGAAGTAAAAATCAAACGAGAATAAATGAAAATGATTTAAAGTGTGCGTCATGACAAAACCATGCGCTTCAAGTGGTCGCTACATGCGCTATTATGGATATTATGATTGAAAATGGAAAATAAAGGAGAAATGCGTTTATACGCAATTGAGATTTTATAACATATCGTACACTCAGTTGTTTCTAGAATCAAATTGATTCAGATATTTTATAATATTAAGAATTGACACAAGTTGGAATGGGAGTTGGATTGGTTGGATCGGTTGGAAGTTGAAATTGATTGAAGTTAATTAGAGCGTGGTGATGGTCGGAATTAGATCTCACACAGGACGCCGTTCCACGTAGGAGGCCCATTCGCCACCCCCTGACTATCATCATCAGCATTCTTGTCCACAATCGTACACTCAGTCAATTCAGGTATTTTATAAAATCAAGAATTGACTCAAGTTGGAGTGGGAGGAACATTGAGTTGAAGTTGATTCAAGCTAATTAGAGCGAGGTGATGGTCGGATTTAGATCTCACACAGGACGCCTTGCATATTATGCGTAGGTGACCAATTCCTCAACATTTGTACACGATCAGCATTTCTCTTAACATAAACAAATACACGCGTGTTTTCTGGAACCGAATCAGGATCTTCTGGATGCCAGCTTGGTTTGAACGAAGCAACCTCTCCGTTGTAATATCTCAGAATCTTTGTCTAAAAATATAAATGAATTTGATTATTGATGGAAATATAAAATATTCACTTGTGATTGATTGTCATTTCAACTCGTAAACAGTAATTTGGTTTATTGTAATTGGATTCTATCTGCATATAGGCACAGAATTAGAATAAACACAGCATAGAATAATTATGTAGGCCTGTCATGATATATTTCAAAATAGTGAATTCGAAACCTAAAATAACATAAATTATGAATATAATGATATCAAGTATGCCATTTCAAGTCCACATATCCCAATAGTTACTGAAATTGTTACAAAAAGAATCCTTACAAATCTGATCATATATTATGTTGTATATTTGTACATATTGCACAAGGGTTGTCAATTTTTACTTGAACGCATGAATTATAGGATTCTCAGTTTTCCATGAACTTATTATTCCTATTACGTCATAATAAAACAAGTAATGTGCTTTATGTCAAACAATCATTTTCAGATCACGTCAAGTTGAAAACAGACAATTTGATTTGTGAAATATGAAATCGCAAAAATTTATATTTTCGTGATAATTATTGCTGCTTATCCAAGTTGAAATAACAATATGAATACAACAATGGACTTATGTGAATTGTTGATCTCAATTTTATCTAAAATTATTTCACTCAAATCTAACCCTGGTAACCTACAGGTTGTAAAACATTCATTTGATCTAATTTGAGTCAAAACAAGGCAAGATAATCGATTGAAATCACCTCTGGTTCATATTTGAATCCCAGCCATATGTTGATCCAACTTCTCGACGCAGGCATGATCGATCGAGCGTGACTCATAACCGTGTCGTGGTGCTCAGTCGAATATATATTCCCCGGAGTTCCACCAACTTTGCGACAAAGCTCTTCTGCATCTCCATACTTTACATCATGTGCATCATGAGCGATGACGTAGAAACATTTGCCATTGTATTGTAATTTGCTGATATCTGCAAATCATTGACAACTAATTATATATTCAATGCTGTATTTACCTATGTCTGTGCCCTATGCTTTTAGGTACTTCTGGCGCCTTCCGGTATTTCAATTTTCACCCCAATATAGCTGACAGCAGAACAGGCGGCCCCTTTTAAGGAAAATGTGGGGCCCTTTATACCAATGATGGCGTATGACAGAATGTATAAATTGTTCTTTAGGATACTATCGAGAAAAAGAGAAATTTCATACCAAGCTATACAACTTTTCTCAAACTTCCTTTAATGAACGGAGGCACGTGACTACGCCTCCTTAATGATCCGTAACAGAATGCTCAGAACAAAATAAGAGAGCGCAACAAAATGTTTCATAATTTTGGACCTATTTTTTTAAGACTGAATTTTTACTTGACATATTTTGGCACCCTATCATTTCGGAAGCCCCCTGTCTCGGTCCTAGACAGCCTGACCCGATACGGCAGGCACCCAGTCACAGTAAATAGCTCTATATCCATTTTTCGCTTCACATGAAGAGTTCTAGTAATTCGTAATTCATGTTCCCCTTCAGCCTATTCAGTATAATACAGCCTTGTATACATGCAGTGACTGAAGTTAAAGAACTTCAACATTTGATTATTCATCATGAAAGGAATACCGAGAGACAACGAAACAGGAGAAAGAATAATTACCATATTTAAATTCCAGTTTGATTCGTTTATGCATCAGATCGATTTCTGTTGAGAGTTTGTTCATTTCTGAAGTAAAGAAAAATATATGTATATATTCAAAATATAGTAAATACATTGGTGAAATCTTATCAGAATATGACATCATTCTGTAGCTACTAAGGAAAACATAATTTACCACTTGTTGTATCCTTAGAACCTGTCTCGAATTGTTTCTGTACTTTTGTTTTCATGGAATCCAGTTTCTGGTTGAATTCAGTGGCCGTACTTTGACAAAGCTGGTTCATTTCTTTCTTCAGACTATCAGTAGCTAAAGTAAGAAAAAATATTGTTGAAAGATAATTTTCTTTTCAGAATATCCACAGATTATGTATAAAACAATATTCCGACAAATAATAATAAAATATATATGACATCGCTATTTATTATCATAATATAAAGAAATTCTAAATACCACTTGTTGTGTTCTTGGAAACCGTCTCGATTTGTTTCTTCAGGTTTGTTGTTGAGGAATTTAGCTTCTGGTTGACTTCAGTGACGATACTTTGACGGAGTTGTTTTATTTCTTCCTTAATACTCTGAGATAGTTGGGTTGTTTCTATCTTCAGCCGATCTGTTGCTGAAATAGAAGACAATTGATTGAAATATGTAACACTTCTTGCCTTCTCCTCCTTCCAAGTGAGCTATTTTCTCCTGGAGTAAGCTATTTTCTTTACAAAACACATATACTCGTGTTAATTGCGGAAACGATGACGTCATTAACTCTGATAAGACCGCCTCATAAATTCGCAGTATTCGCTATTGAGTAAATTAAGTTCGATTGGGTCATAGAAGATACTTTAGTAACATTGTAGCATTGTTAATACCAGTTGCTGTATCCTTGGAAACCGTCTCAATTTGTTTCTTCAGGTTTGTTGTTGAGGAATCTAGTTTCTGGTTGAATTCAGTGTCGATACTTTGACGAAGTTGGTTCGTTTCTTCCTTAATATTCTGAGAAAGTTGGGTTGTGTCGACCTTCAGTCGATCTGTTGCTAAAATATGAAAATTAGCTGAAATTTGTAGCATTGCTTTCTCCCAGCTGCCCCATGAAATGTTTTAGTTTCTGATTTGACTGTTTTGTACTTGATTTTCGAAGCAATATTTTCTTACGAAAGATACGTTTTGGTCGAGGTTTGATAGCGAACCACGTTCTTTACAAACCGCACATACTCGTGTAAATTGCGGGAAAAGTTGACGTCATGAACTCTGATAAGACCGCCTCATAAAATCGCAGTGTATTGAGACAATTAAACTCGACTGGGACATTGAAGAGACTTTGACTTTAATACGGTTATATTCACAATATAAAACTTGAATATAAAATAATGATAGCGTCGCAAAACGAATATTATTTACAGAGATTAAAAAATCCAAATACCTGTTGTTGTATCCTTGGAAACCTTCTCAATTTGTTTCTTTAGATTTGCAGTCAAGGGATCTAGCTTCTGGTTGAATTCTGTGGCGATATCTTGACGGAGCTGGGTTGTGTCTATCTTGATACTTAGACGGAGTTGTTTTATTTCTTCCTTTATATTCTGAGAAAGTTGGGCTGTTTCTATCTTCAGCCGATCTGTTGCTTAAATGAAAAACAATTGATTGACAGTTGAAACATTACTTTCGTCATGCGGCCTCATGAATTGTTGTAGTTTCTGATTTGACTCTTTTTATTCAATTATCTTTGAAGTAATATTTTCTGACAAAACCTATTTTTGGTTGAGGTTTGATAGTGAGCTATTTTCTCTACAAAACACATATACTCGTGTAAATTGCGGAAAGAATGACGTCATTATACCGGATAAGACCGCCTCGTAAAATAATAATGACGCCACGAAGCGAATATGACGTCACTAGCTTTATTAACATAGACTATAAAATCCAAATACCAGTTGCTGTATCCTTGGAAATCGTTGCGATTTGTTTCTTCAAGTTTGTTGTTGAGGAATCCAGTTTCTGGTTGAATTCTTGCTTCATGCGATCAGTTGCTAGAATGAAGTAAAAATATGTAACATTCTTTTAGCTCTATGATATGTTCAAGTTTTTATTGTCGGACCCCATGGTGGAGAAAAATGGATAACAAAATGAAGTTACCCTAAATATTATGTTTTGCTCTGTTGGACTTAGTTAGAGTGTGTGTTCGTGTTAGGCGTTGCTATATATTACATGAAGAGTAGAACTTTTAACGCCAGTTGGGAAAGTGGGTTTCCTAATCAGGCTTGTGGATTGAACTTCAAGATACACCCTGGTCCCATGAAAGCAGTTTTATGCGTATTAACCTAAGTTAACAATGACTTACTCCTTGTATTATAACCGATCCAAATGCACATCAGAATGATTGGAACAAGCCACCACCGAACCCATTCTTCCAGCGCTGATCCTTCGTTTCCGCTTGGAGGCGTTTCGATCTTTTGTTGCAGTGCGGGAAGTGCCAGGTTGTCTAAATTAATATTAAATATTACAGGATTCTGGGAGATTGATTTTTCCTTTCTGAATTCTTAATATATATTTTTCATCAATTCAATCCAGCAAAATATTTAACTTACTAGATCTTTGAGTTTCGTAAACTTGATCGATTTGTTGTTGAAGGTTTTCTGTCGAGAAATCTAGTTTCTGGCTAAATTCAGTGACCATACTATGGCGGAGTCGATTCATTTCTTCCATCGTGTTTTGTTGCAGGAGGTATATCTTCTTTCTCAGTTGATCGATATCTAAACAAAACATGAAACATACAATAAACATAACATTAACAAGGTTGGCAACTACGCTAAGACTGAGAAGGTTGAACTTCAATCCTGGATGCCTGGATCCTGGAAACCTGAATCCTCGGGGTGAAACGAGAAGTAAATCTCTTAATACTCACCTTCTATTGTAAAGTCCTTAGCTTGATTACGTTGGTTTTTCAAATCTGAAATGAAGTGGAGAACCTTAGTACATTAAGCACTCGCTTAAAATAGGAGGAGCCATGGGGATACAATAGGGCCAAGGAGGCGAGGTTACCCTTGAAAAAAAAAAGTCAAATTCATGAATACAATTCAGACAAATATATTTACCTTCCATATCAGGCCAAACCATGGCAATGCAAATCACAATGATCGGAATCAGCCATAACTTCCATCTCGATTGTTGTCTGATGTCACCACGTGGAGGTCTCTCTATCACTGGTTGCTCGCCATGTTGTTGTTGGTTGTCTGCAAAATATTTGTGTTCTTATATTTCATAGCTTGTACCATAGATGAATTCCAGAAGAATCTAATCAATCAATCCGAAGTGGTACGCGGCGTTAGAAGATATAGGCATACTCCAGTGCCCGAACGAACGCGATCGTTGGCGTGTTCTGTATATGAAAGAGCAACGCGATGAAATGTATATGAAATGCTTCAACTTACCAACATGTTGTACTACGTCATCATGGAGCATCGGTTGTACTGCGTCATCATGGGGATCTGCCTGTACTACGTCATCATCTAGCATCGGTTGTACTACATTATGATCGGACGTGCGTTGTACAACGTCATCATCGGGCATCCTTTGACCAACATTGTGTCCACGAAGTTCGTCTCGATTTTCTGTGAATAAATTTAACTTTTGAAACAGCATCTCTCACAACAGCTGTGGAATAGTTGACAAAATGCTTGTTAGGCCAATCCTGTTTAGAGACCTATCTGGATCCCTGTCCAGAGGAGAAGTGGGTGATCGTCCTACTCTCACCCATCGCCTTATGAAGATTCTAACAAAACTATTTGAAGTCAGGATCAGGTCCGAGCTAGAGTATGGCTGAGTTGCTTATAAACACATAGATAACGATATATTGATTCTACAACTCTCTCGACCCCAACTCCCCGCCTTTTACTAGCATTCGATCACTTGCAGATAGTATGTCAAGCAAACAAACTCTCACCATCGAGCTGAATATCTTCATCCATAACTGCTCGCTCGTTATCAGGTTGTTCGACATTTAAAGGTTCTTGATTGACAGCTCGCAGCAAGTATGGGGGCAGGGAAGCTTGGTTCCCTGAAATATGAATAGCTAGAATGAATAGTAATTTAAATGAGAATTGGTGAACTTTTGTTGTATTAGCGTCCCTTATACAAACGGTATGCGAAACAGTGGCGAGGGCGCACAATGCCTCATATATATTGGGTAATATTGCCATTATGTTAGGACAAATTTGAATTTTCCTTGAAAGTCCTGCTATCTATAAATAGTCAACTCTAAACCTCAAGGGCACAGCCAAAAGTTGGAATTACAATATATTTGTATTTACCTTCTTGTTCTGTTTGCAAAGCTGAAGAGTTTCGTTCAAGAATGTTGAGACGTCTAAAAATGTCCTCGAAATCGACAAATTCTAGAAATGAAAAAATGTATCTTGTGGCTGGATGTAAACTGTGACTACAACTAACTTAGATAAACCCTAAACTATAAAAATTAAGTGAATGAAGAAAGGTTCTAAAATTCCACTGTACTCTACAATATCGATGTCAAAACTGCCAACGTTGACTGTGTGAAACTGAATCTGATTCCATATTAATAAAAATTGGGCAATATAACTTTGTAACTAAGCAAAGAAACTTACCATAACTTTGCTGTACATTGCTGAATCCACTCTTATAGGTTTCATTGCTGAAATGAAAATAACATATTTAAATACCAAAAAAAAAATCGATATCAAATTAGCTAAGTTTGGCTTACTTGAAATTATCAAATTTCTCTTTCTTCTGATTCCTATTCTGTCGGGCCAAGTTGCTCTCTGCTGCCTCACTCTCTTCTGGCGAGTGTACGAAAGCTTTTTCTTCAGGAGAATTTTCCATTTTACTTGACAATATTTACCTTATTGCTACTTACATAAAAAAATTATAATAATAAATAATATAAATGTTCGTAAAACCAATATAAAGATTGGAAAATCTGCCCCGATTAAGCTCGTCTCATCGCCGCAGAATACCGTATGACATGTCGAGCCTCTGACGTTTTTTCTTGCGATTACTCGAGTCATAACACATGACTTGTGTGCTTTCAAAATTCATGCATTATAGTAATAAAGCCATCCCTCTCGAATTTCCTGTAGAACCTCCTAATGTATCAAACCGTACCCATTAGTTCAATGTACAACAAAATAAGCTATCATGCATTGCTGAAATTGCCAGAATTAAATAATGGACTAGTTTTGAAAGAGTCCGCCTGTAGTATTCTTATAGGTAATACCAGATGTGTGGTTGCACAGCCGTACGCCATGATTACCGCAATAGATTTAATATTATTTTAGGTTAATAAATTTTTCGATTTTATTGATTTACAAGGCACGATTCAACACCGCGCCGCCGCTAAATTTGTGGCCTGGTTTTTATGATGTACGCTCAAAGAGCCATTTCACAGAATATGTCATTAAACTTTTATCAATATAAATATTCTTATAGTTATGGAGTGACAAGATTCAACATCGTTCCCTGAAGGAACTGAAGCCTCGAAATAGTTGATATTTTACAAAGGAAACAATTCGCATTCAACTGCCTGCCAACGCAATTCAAATGTAAAAGATTAAACTCTTCACTATATACTGTCAAGCTAGAATAGTCATTGAAATCGTAATTGTTCCTTTTTCGTCCGATTCACATACCATCTAATATCTCCGGACCTACGCAATCTACACACCTCAAAGTTTCAACAACAATAAGACAACCGCGGCACTTCACGCTGATTTAATATCGTGGCTCTAAAGAATAATATGCCACTAGGTGGGAATACGTAAACTCCTTAAAATGACTTCTTCTCATGACCGAACCAACGCTGGACCATTAAACTCGCCAAAGAAAATGGCTGGGTCGGAACTTGGTTTGCTGACTGATTTCACAAATAGCTTTATTTCACTTTTTTTACCTTACCCTCACGAAAACTTGTAATATTTTCGGTCCCACGTAAACTCCACACTTCATGTCTAAATACTGCAATCTTTTAATTTCCTCCAATAGCGACATTGCGATAAATTGAGGAAGAATACCTCGGAAATAAAATCCTCTTGGATATTCAGGCAAAACGCATCTAATGCTCTTTCCACACTAAGGTAGATTTGGCGAAGAATTGCCTACTTATAAAGTAAAACGATGCAATTGCTTATTTGCAAATAAGCACGAAGGTAGTTCCACTTTGCAAATCAGCATCTGCGTAGTTTTACTTTGTAAATGGGAAATTTCGTCTATTCTACCGTAGGTCTACCGTAGTGTGAAAAGGGCATAACATAATGTTCACACTAGGCAGCCTGTCGGAATTGCACGCATAATACAGCTAGCAGATATTTTATATTATAACTTCATTGTAATTGCCACTGATGCAGTAGTTCTTACTTCTTAACATGTAATACATCATTGGCTTACATATTACAGTCCTGCCTCTCTGACAACGCTTTCATTATAAAAAGCCGAAACGTTGAATTCCTGTTGGAAAATCTCGCAGTAAAGTTTTACAGGATATACCAATAAAAATCGCGCGCCTTCGTCGCGTCATTATTTGCATTTGCCCACAGCCTTACAATATCTTACTAAAATCGTAAAGACACTTGCTATTTTATTAAGCTTTTATCAAAATATTCTGTGGCATTATTAGATCAATTGCTAACCTTCTATATTTAGAAATTTTTAGAAATTTGTGTTTTTATCTGTGAATCAACTCTTCTGTATATATCAAAGTCTACAATTTATCACCGGACAAAGCCAATACATATATATCCTAATGCAGTGTTTTCCAAACTGTGTGTAGCGACACGTTAGTGTTTCGCCGAAAGTGTCTAGGTGTGTCTGGAACAGTACGAATTTTATCGTAAGAAATATGTGTCATTTAATATATAAAAATCGCCCAGATTTATCGATAATTCAATATTAATTGGCGAATGCAGACATAGCATAGCGTCACAGAGTCAAGGGAGAGGAAAGGAGCGACAGTCACATTTCGGCTTATGAAGCATATATTTAGCAAAGACGAAGAATTTATCAGGAAATTTGAATCTTTATACAGTTTCGATTGTCAAGTGGGCATACGTCCAGTCTTTTGCAAATTCAATAGGCAATCTATATTTCATTATTCAAGCGGATCTTAAGTAATCCCTCTAATTTAAATAGGTTGTGACAAAGCTTCAATCATTGTTTTAAATTATTCAACACAATAATATCTGATCGAAATCGAATCTCATATATAAACTTAATTTCGAACTTCCAGCAAAATCTGCGCACGAAATTATTCGTAAATCAGTAAAATCACAGTACAGACAGAATAAAACAATATAGTATATATATGATAGTATAATACTAAAACTCTAAAATTGCTTCATTGATTGATTGATTGTTTGTCTGTTTTTTAATACAGCAAAAACGACGCACGATAGCCCCATATAGTAATCGTACGAAATACGTGAAATCACAATGCGAACAGAATA
>JAUELA010002009.1:0-12199 GCA_031471845.1 Boltenia villosa | reverse complement strand
AGAAACATCATTTCAATGGTGAAGACATGATTGGTATATCTAGTAGGCTATTTTCATGACGTCATTATCGCAAATTCGAACCAACCAACGTCAGGACTGTTATCCGAGTTACAGTTTGTTTCATAGTTGTACACAGTGTTCTTTACTCAATGAAGAAGTTGCACCGCGACTATTTCAACTAGCATACGGTATCGGTTGCGTATGTTTCAGTTGTCATTTGTACAATAATCTATCATGAAGTGTTATCAAATTCAGGTTCTGGTTGAATCTGAGGAGAAGGTTGGTAGGCCCAGCAGCAGTAACTCAAGCGACCACGTGTACGAGAATGGGACAATGGATCTGGAGAATGACGTGTTTGGGAATGAAAAGAAAGAAAAACCAGATGGAAAAGGTGATTTGATTGAGCTGTTAGTAGGTGGCATATCGATTTCCTTAACGTTAACGTTACATGGTCACACCCCACTGGTTTTCAACAACATCAACTTGTTAGGTGCGAACGCACCAACTAGTATGCAGTTACCATAAATTTCCGTGCATTGTACGCACCTATGTGTAATACGCACCCTTGATTTGTCACCAAAATATATGAAATAAAAATAATAAATATTTAAATCCTCATCATACCCATGCATAATACGCACCCACAAAATGACAAAGATTTTGACCGAAAAAATGCGTATAATACAGGGAAATTTACGGTAACTACTATATGAATACGCTTTTCCGTCACATCCCAATTTATTAAGGTTCGATCCAATAGTGTAGGGTACTACATATTGTATTTTAATGCTTTAATCGAAGCTGAAACCTCTGATTTTGAAGAATTAAAAATTCCCCACTCAAAATTCCTTCTCCACCCCAGGACAGGGGGAAATGACAAGCCATTGCCAGGGTGAGCCATCCCCCAGTTTGTGTAGCATTACATTGGTAACGACGAAAAATAATTTGTTTTTTAGTTTCACATACGCACAGCAAGAATATCACATCCACAGCATCAACCAGAGAGCTTCTCGAGAGCACAGGAGGCACTGCTCTGTAACAATGGGTGCCATTGTTGTGTAATAAATAAGATCGATGGAACCATTTGAAAATCAACAAACTATCGTTCTCTAGAAGGAAATCGCATAGTCCGTGAAAGAATTATGTGAAAAATTATCCATGAATTATGTAAAAAATAAATAATTTTGAATTCGTTTTAATTCGCAAAAAGAAACACATGTTTTGTACATATCATCATCCAAACTTTTAAATTTCTATGCATTTGTCATTATATCAAGTTCCATTACTAATTAATATTTGTGAAATAAATGATTTCGTTAATATGTAGCCATGTCAGACGTTGGCAGAAAAGACCGAGGTGCACTGGCGAATCCCGGACATCTAGCAAACGGACATTTAGCCAATAGTTGCAGAAGTGGACATTTAGCCAACATTTTTTTTTCAATTTTTTTTTTTCGATTTTTTTTGTTTAAAAAATTGAACCTAACCATCCTAACCCTGAAGCGAACACTACCCTAACCCTTACCCGAACCCCCAATCCTAATCCAAATCTTAATCCTAAGCCCAACCCTAACTCTTACCCTGAAGCCCAACTCTAACCCTAAGATATCATTTTTGATTTTTTTTTTGGAGAAAAAAACTATTCGAACAAAAAAAAGTTGGCTATATGTTCACCCCTGCAAATATTGGCTAAACGTCCGTTGGCTGAATGTCCGGATACCGCACAGACAGTTGTTTTGCTTTTCTAGGTTAGGATTAATCCATAACTGGTTGGAGATGTCTCTCACACACACATACACCGAACATGCACATGCAAGGACGCATTATACCGGAGAAGGCCAATCTATGGCGCATGCTCCAAAAGTGGCGGATTGTCCTTCAAACCAATTCACACAAAATGTATCCGATACGTGATTTGTAAAAAATAGAACACAAATTCAAATATCTTGAATTGAGTTTTGAATCGACAAATATTTAACAATTTTGGAGTAAGACTGGGAATGTATTGTGGTGAACAGCCACACCACGTTTATGAGTTGCCATATATTCTCTACGGTATCCAGCCATCCATCCGGTCATTTCGCCAACATTAAAAAAAATACATATGTTTGAGTTAGGGTAAGGGTTAGGGTTAGTGAGACACACAGAAACATGTTTTTAATGTTGGGAATATACCCCCTCTACCAAGGCGGACTTTCATACAGGAGTCGTTCCATAAGTGCGTACTGTTGAGGCGTCACAGGCATCAACGTCGTACGTTTTTACCAGTACAGGGCTGCCAGATTGGGCTACTTTTGAAAGACCAGCGCTATTACATTTTGAATTTGGCTGCTTGCGACATTTTGGGATACTTGGGAGGTCGAACAGGATATTACGCTTAGAATTGCTTATTTGCAAAGCGAAACTGAAAGGGGCATTAGTGTCGTTGTATGGCTTGGCGCATGCAATACAATAGGTTTCCCGTTCATTACTATAACTGGGAGACGATCATCAAGGAGGTATTATTCATTAGAATGTGCTTGCTGCCTTTGAAAGGCCGTAAGTAATAGGGACTGTGTTGCAACAGGGCAATGCTATAAAAAACCCTTTGAACGATTTATTTATCTTTAAAACAATTGTGCACGGACGTGTATTGCTCATTTTGAGCTCATATCCATTGTATCTATGTCTATGAAGTCTGTTATCCTATCATATTCTATTCTAGAAGGAAGTACTCAATGTATTTCATAATCTTCAAGGAAAGGAAAGGAGTCAGCAAGTTTCCTCGCTGTGAACTTTCAAGTACAATATTAGAATTAGTTTCTAGATGACAGCGTTAGAATTGTCAAGTTAGAATTGTACATAAACATAGATAATTATTAGCTTAAAGAAAAATATCGTCGGAAGACAGATCATCTTGAAAAGTAAATATTGTTACTAGAGCAAATCAGTCCCCACAACTGCCACTTTGTATTAAGGCTGTTAAGCGATAAGGTTTAGTGCTGTTGTTAGGGATTTACTTCCGTGACCTTCCGCTGTTAACGTTAGGCTTAGAGCAAGCCTAGTTCCTTACATTTCATCTAAATAACGTTATTTTATTTTTATTTTTTTATTTATTTTTTCTCTCTTTACTTGGGTCAGATTCAGGTTATTCTCTCCTTGTATCCAGGCTACTAGCTTTCGTACTGCCGGGTACTAATCATAAGAGTTTCGCCTGACTACCAACTTTCACCCGGATACGTTTTCGCCGAATGCCCAAGGACCACCAGATGGTATGTGACCTCATATGGGCGCCTGTTCTCATCATGCCCCTCGGTGCCGAACTCGTTCCCGAGGGCCCCTGCCGACACCGAGGGTTCCCACTCTGTAGTGTGTATTTGATGGTATTTCTTTTATAAAAATATTAAAACAATAAAACCTACGTATTCAACACCCAAATGCCCAATTTATTCCCTCTAATGTATGTATTTTAAAAACCGGGATAACCCACCACCATCTATTCACCGAGCTACACTAAATAAAATATCTCCACCATTTTTAAATATATTTTTTTTCACTTTGTGCACTGTATAATTTTGGCCTGCTTCGCGGCCCACCGGTTGAGAAGCGCTGTCCTAGTGGACACTTCCCCCTCCCATTCAGGGTATTTAGAAACAGGTGTATATGGTAGGGGTTGAATGAGAACCCTTGTCGGGTTAGGGTTGAAGTCAAGGGGCGAGAAGTTCTTTTCATTCATTATGCCACCCTACCCCGTTCTTCACCCTCACCCCTTATTATTTTAGAATCGTTCTTATTGGCATTAAAGCTCCCATCAAGGGGGCGTACATATTATCCCCACCACCATTTATTCACCAAGTTATACTAAAAGAAAAAGTACCTTCACCATTTTATTTTCAAATATATAATTTTTTTTTTTTTTGGGGGGGGGGGGGGGTTTGTTATGTTTTGTTTTAGTTATGTTTTGTCTAAATAACGTTAATTGATTGCGCTGTTAATCAATTCCGACTTGTAACGGCTCTTTCCGGTGCTTTCGTTTGTAATGTAAACTTCTGTTTAAATCTGCTGGTCTGACCTGACCCATCTTGCGTGGGATCTGTGCAGATTCTGCATATTTTCACCTGCCCTGAGGATCTGCGCAATGTGAACGCGACATGAATTAGTCTCATTTTATCTTAATTTTTTGAAATGAGGTTGAGAGAAGGTTCAGTCGTCTGGGGCAGTTGTCAAAGAAGCAGTTTTCCAAGAATCTCATTTTCCATGCTCGTTGCTGTCTAAGTTGTTAAACTTTATGAATATTTACCAGAAACTATTACATAAAATTAAAATTGTACTTCCAATACAAATTATCCCTAAATATACCTCTAAAAAGGATAAAGAAGAAAAATGGACGACAATATCTACGAAAATCATGCATTCGGTAAGTAAATAAGTGATTTAACCCTAGAACACTTAAATCGGGTATAATATACCCGAAGCAAAAACGATTACGCGATAGTTACGTGATACGTAAAGCTAACGTATCGACCTCCCGTATACCTGCCTATCTCTCTTACCCGCTGTTTATGAACGTATAGCTGCGTGGCTAGCTCTCTTGGCTTGAGCCGTAGAGTGCGTTTCGGGTAAATAGAGGAAGTGCATACTATTGCCCCTTTCACGCTACCGTTTATTCTACGGTAGAATTGCAGAAGAATTGCCTATTTATAAAGTAGAACTACGCAAATGCTGATTTGTAAATGAGCACGACGGTAGTTCTGCTTTACAAATCAGCATTTGCGTAGTTTTATTTTGTAAATAAACAATTCCACCGTAGATCTACCGTGGCGTGAAAGGGACACATATATTGACAATGCATCTAGGCTATATACGAAAATCTCCTAATTTTGAGCAAAGCGCCGCGGAATTGCTACCAATAGCGGTAACGTACAAGATTTTATCTTCAAATGCAATATTACTTCTGTAGGGGGAGCGGAAATTGACTAAACTTTATCCAAGGGTGCGGGACGTGGAGAAGTTTGGGAGCCACTGCCATATATTATCAAACACTGCTATATTATAAGATATGTGTATATATATAGATCAACCCCAAGCAGGACGGGCAACAGTAACTACGACTGGGAATTCTGTTGATCTGCGAAACGATCGGAAGAACTCCAAGCCCAAGATGAGATGGATACTTCCTGCTGGAATTCTGTTTATTTTTGCTGCGTGTTTGACCGCTGGAATCTTCTTCTCATGGCAGGTGAAGTTTGAGCATTGTGCTGATTATCGCTTGATTGTTTCTTGATTTTTAAATTGTGCACTGTCGAATTCATATTATCCTAGGACATGTGTTAGAATACTAGTGCAAACATGGCGGGGGTGAAAACGTTAAATACATTTTGTTGTTCTTGTTTACAATTGCCATGTGAAGTTCTCACGCCTGCTCACATACGTTTTGGGAAATGTCGTGCCGCAAACCGTTTATCCTTTTATATGCTTCATTTCAGCTGTGGGTCTGTTTGCAGCGGAAGCCACAAGGATGCTCAAACAAGAATTATAAAATTCAAATATGATATCAGAAAAATGCCCCTTTCAAACCACGGTAGACCTACGGTAGAATTGTCGAAGAATTGACTATTTACAAAGTAAAACTACGCAATTGCTCATTTGCAAATAACTACAACTACTTTGCAAATCAGCAATTCTTCGTAAATTTTACCATAGATCTACTGTAGTGTGAAAAAGGCCATAAGTCTTGTTCGTAAGCTTTCGCTAGATTATAACATCTAGCTTCTTCAGATGAAGCACAGTAGACAGCTGCAAAATGAAACACATGAATTGGTTACACTCGTTATTGTACAATTGAAATAGAGTCATATTGTGGATGTCGTAGACAGTAACGGGATTCAGCCAGTCGTAACAACCTGTTCTTTGAATTTCATTAATCCCGAGAACCGGTTGTTAGCTTAAATCAGGGATTCTCAATCTTTTTCTCCATGAACACCTTTTACTAATAACTTATTTCGGTGGACCCCTCATAGATCTGTTACTGGCTTTTGATTGTCAAAAACACGACTAAAACCAGATTTGATGTCGGGTGGAGTCAGGCACGGGTTCAAGGCGAACATAAACTATATTTCCCAACCTTTGCGAGAATATCGGGCCAGCCAGCATGGTTTTCTGCTAGAGACCGTGGTAGTGAGAGAACCTTACATAATTTAGTTGCACATTCTCAAAATCAAGTACTCTAGTGATACTAAACAGTCACTGACCGAATTTCTCTTAATGTTTCAGACTAAAAGCAATTTGTTGCAGCTGCAGCATGGTAAGTAGTACTTTGTATTAAATATACGCCATTTTATATTCATATTTATCAATATTTCAAATCTTAACTGGAAGGGTTGTTCGGTTTTTGCGTAGTTGCCTTTCTTTCGTCATTCTATCATGCCCTCATTCATAATATCTCCCAACGAATGACCTAACTCCAATCTGCTTAGTTACAATACAATACCGATACAAATATTGTGTCGTTAGTGTGATTGACATATGGACATCTATTATATCGTCAAATGCTATTTATACTAAATTGGAAGTGATAAAAAGTGTGTGGGGAAAGACCACTGTTTGAGATTAAAATAGTTTTATATGACATACATAATATATTGTTCCAGCCATGTCCAATTTTGTAACCTTAATACTAGAGTTGTTTTCCTTGAAAATTTGGCACTTAGTTCAAAAAATATTCTTCTTCCTTTTTCAAAACGGAAATTTTCATACTTCAATATCCTATCCTTACAAATGTTGAATGCGTCATATTTTTTCAATGCAGCTATCAAGACATTGGAGGAAATAGCGGAAATGCAAGTATCCAAGGATGAATGGCAGCAACTGATGATTCTGCGCGAGTCAAAGCGAAACCAGACAAACAACAGAAACGGTATTGAGCAGCTAAATAATACTGTTTATATATAGCGTTGTCATTTTTCGTCATATCCGGAATAAAGAAATGGCTAATGCGCCATAACTCGAATGATTATGAAGCCAAGGGCCCTCTTAAAACAATGTAAAACGTATATGTATATATCCTGCCGTTGCGCATATATCTAATATTAAGTTGAAAACGATCATGAGTTGGTATAATTCCCCTTTCACATTACGGTAGAATTGACGAAGAATTGCCTATTTATCAAGTAAAACTACACAAATGCTTAATTGCAAATTAGCACGACGGTAGTTTTACTTTGCAAATCAGCATTTGCGTAGTTTTACTTTGTAAATAAGCAATTTCGTTAATTGTGAAAGGTATATTACCTGGTGTTATATCCTGTCTTTGTGAATATATTTATATATGCGAAGTTGAACACGGTGATGGATGAGGCTTTTTATACTAATAATACACAGAAGCATATTCCATGGGCATTAGCAGCTCGTTCGTCCAGCTGGGCGGTAGCTTGCTCGATCCCCGTATGGTCCAGATGATCATAGGTCTTAAGGCTAAAATACACATACGCGGCAAACGCACGCGTTTTGGTTTGTTTTGCCATAGCCGCGCGTATATGTATGGAATCGAATTACGCGCAGCTATACCAAAACAAACCAAAAACGCGTGAGTTTACCGCGTACGTGTATTTTAGCGTTTATGGTGTCGTAATCGCTACCGTCACATACACACACACACACACATAAGGCCAAACTACATGTACGCGGAAAACTCATGCGTTTTTGGTTTGTTTTGACATAGCCGCGCATAATTCGATTCCATACGGATCCGCGCGCCATGTCAAAACAAACCAAAAACGCGTGAGTTTGCCGCGTACGTGTAGTTTGGCCTATACGCACATGCATCCACAAAAAATCCATTGGTATTAATTTTATTCTTTTAAGCTGAATCAATGCATAAATATTCTCTCTCTTCTTCAGAAACTGTTACTCAGCTTCCTTCGGTGAATGCATGGCATGACATCGCGAATAGAAACGAAAGTTTGAACGAAAAAGCGATGGAGATAATGTCAACCTTGCGAAGGAGGTTTGGAGGAGATAAATCAAGACAACCAGGTATGTACAATCTATTTCAGGAGGATGTATATCTGATTTTCAGCTGAAATAATTCCTCGTCATTTTTAGGAAATCTTATTTGAATATTGTCATTACTGTTGTTAAGAGATCATTATGTTTATTGCTGTATGTGTACTGCGTGGCGTTACACATTCGTTTTACCACTCAAAGACACACATATACGTCAAGTTGTTACTGCTGCACCCGTGAAGACGGAAAAGGCGTCTGTGCCTGTCATTGGCATTTTTGCAATAAAATATTGCATTTTGAACTACTTGTGTTCGTCTGGCGAAGTTGTGTGCGTAATACGAGTTGTCTGCTGGGTAGTTAAAAGTCATAAATCGTTATTAGCATCGTTAGACAATGCACCCCCTCCCATTTTTGTGAGATTTGGTATGTTTTAATATCCCCAAGGAGACGATACCCCCAGCCCTGACGATATATATATAAAAAGTACATATATATGTGCTACAGAACATATAACTTAAAGATAATTTAGAGTGTTTAAACTTTCATTCTACATTTACAAATGGAGTAACTTTCCACGTTTAATCAATATCACCAAATCTCCGGAGGCCCCTCCGCTGGTGTAGGCCCCTGGGCTGCAGGTCTTGAAGCCTTAATCCGGCCCTGGATATAAATTTCACTCAAACTGTTTCAATATATAAATATTCTCTCTTCTCCAGAAACTGTTACTCAAATGACACCGGTGAATATATGGCATGAAATCGCGAGTGAATACGATAGATTGAAGATAAAAGCAATGGAGATGATGACATTTCGAGAAGAAATTGGACCTGAATTAGAACAAATAGGTATGTGATTCCTATACCAGGCGAATTCGGTGACAACCAGTTACGTCACAAACTTCCCGAGCCTGTCGAGTCCGAGTCATACAGCTAGAGACTCGAGTCAAGTCAAGTCTTTTCATTCTCATGGTCGAGTCGAGTCGAGGACTTCAACGAGTCAAGTCGAGTCCGAGTCACAAAAATGGTTGAGTCATAAAGTATTTCACCAATAATTAAAAGAACCCAGTACCAAGGCACAAAGCTGAACTGAATATTCTGGCAACTTATGTTACGATCCTTACAAAAGCAAAGCAAACCGACAGCGTGTTTCAACTTGCTCAAGAATCAAGATATGTGCGAACGTTAAATACATTGTTACGTCATAAACTATCTAAGACCGATAAGGAAAATGTAATCAAATTGATCTCTTTCATGTGAGACTCGAGTCGAGTCAAGTCTCTCATATGTAAAGACTCGAGTCGAGTCCCACCAAAATGCGATTCGAGTCTGACTCGAGTCAAGTCATTGAGTCGAGTCTTAAAACTCTGCCCAAAGCATATGCAATCAAGTTGTTACATGTGGAATATCATTATCACCAACAAGAAAATGACATTTTGAAACACTTTTGAATATTAGTCAACTGGATTAGGACAATTTTGGTTTTAATAATGTCAATATTTTCTTCAAGAATATCGTAATCTAAGAATAAAAAAATCAATGATTTCTCGCGAATTACGATATTTATGCAAAGAAAAATGTTCAATGAAAAATCGCTGATTTGGAATAAAGGTTATTGATGGTGTGAACACATACTCTGGGTCAGTGCTTCACAACCTCTACAACTCGCGGCCCACTTTTACTGACATTTTTTGGAGGCCCAATATAAGATATTTTGGCAAAATGACAATGAAAAAATTAAAATATATTGATGAAAAATAAATAAAATATTAACAACACATTCAATTTACTGTTAAAATGCTACTCAATAATACTCAACACGCGTTGATAAAAGTATTCGCTTCTTTTACTTTAACATTTCGGCCTGATTTGCGGCCCATGTGAAATAGCTTTGCAGCCAACCGGTTGAGAAGCGCTGCTCTAGTTGACGTCATAGTACATGTTTGGTATTTTGTGGATCAGAATTGTGATTTTCTTTTTTAGACTGGTTGATTCGGATAAGACTCGTTGGAGGCGGAAACAGCAGCCAGGGGCGGGTCGAAGTGGCGCGTGGGGATATGTGGGGCACGGTCTGTGACGACGAATGGGATATAAATGATGCTAACGTTGTGTGTCGTATGCTCGGGTTTCCAAGGGCGACTGAAGCACCCCATCGAGCCCGATTTGGGGAAGGAACTGGAGAAGTCTGGCTCGATGACGTGAACTGTACCGGGAGAGAAGTTCACATCGGCTCGTGCCCATCTCTTGGCTGGGGTAAGGATGATTGTGGCCATCGTGAAGATGCCTCCGTTGTATGTGCACCTTAAGTATGTTGGAACTATTTACTGCACAATATTTTATGAACTTTAACTCATCAGCTAAATTTCTCTGAATTCGCCCCAAAAAGATTAAAATAAAAAAGACTCATGAAACCACAATCCTAAGATTGTGCGCTAAGATGTGAATTACTAAAGGCCAAGATACTTGAAAACGTATTTTAAATGTATTTCTGGTAGTGTTTGATTTAGAAAAAGTCCGCGTATAAGACAATTATATTGATCTCTGGCTTGTAGATATGTAACAATTTTCATTTCTTTATTTCATTAATTATGTATAGAAATATAACATTGCTCTAAAATGTAAGTGATTGAGAATCTCTTCATTTATTATTCAAGTCAAGATCAGCATAGAATTGGGAAAGGGAGGATTCATATGACTCCAGGGAGAGCTTTATGCACCTTTCACACTACGATAGAATTGACAAAGAATTGCTTATTTACAAAGTAAATACCGTCGTTCTTATTTGCAAATAAGCATTTGCGTAGTTTTACTTTGTAAATAGGTAATTCTTCGGCAACTCTACCGTAGTGTGAAAGGGGCATTAGTCGAGTCGGTAGTTGTCCCCATGATCTTGTTAAATACATGATAACACCAAACGCACATCAAAATTGTTCATGCATGACGCAAACAATTTCCTGTCGATCACGTGACACAGTAAATGCATCATATGACCAATACGGAGGGAAAGTGGTGACGTCACAGCCTAGTTCTATCAGGAGAGGTTTTACAATTGGCAAGTAGTTGAAGCTTTTACGAAAATCGTCACTTTTAAGTAGAATATATATAATATACAAAATATAAGGTAAAATTCCTGTTGTTACCGCCCGATTATCCTCTCTCCTCTTATTAATTATCTCTGCGCTCTCCTCTTACTATTCTCTTTCTCTTTTTCTCTTTCTCATTCTCCCTTTTTTCATTTTTAATGCACATAAAAACCAAAAAATAACGTTAGTTTGTTTATTGTAAATATAAATTCCTATTGTTAGGGTTAGGGTTAGGGTTAGGGAATAATATATCGAATATTTCTTTCGGCAATTTTCGTCGCATTTGCCGTATATATTCACTTCGGATCACTTTCATAACTTTTACACTTCATTTTTTATTGGCTCCCATATCTTCAGATATTTGGCATACCGTCGAACGGTTTAAGAGGAAGAGGATAATCGGCGGTAGCACCAGGAAGATCATAAAATATAATTTTGAATTCGTTTTAATTTGAATAAGCAAACACATATTGTGTTTATGTCATCATCCAAACTTTTAAATTTCTATGCATTTGTCATTACATCAAGTTCCTTTACTAATTAATATTTGTGAAATAAATTATTCCGCTGATAGATGGTTTGAGATGGCTGACACACATGCATGTGCTACTAATAGATGTACAATACCAAATCAAAGTTATCATGACAATTGCCTCCCCCCTCCCTTGACAGTGTGACTTGAAACACTCCCATACTTGGTGTTGAGGGCTCTCTAGTAATTACGTCGGGGGAGGGCAGTTGTCGGGAACCACCCATGATGAACTCTTAGAGCAGGGGTTCCCAACCTTCCTTTTGCTCCACACCACTAAAAAAATCTAATATGCCCTCGCACTAGGGATGGGCATTCCGAATCGAATCTTCGAATCCGATTCGAATCGCCTTTGATCCGAATCTTAAAAAGTGATTCAACGATTCGGAAAAAAAAAATTGTGTTTTTCTAGTAAATTTCTCTTATTTGATGTTGCACCAAAACCAAAAATGCATTTTAGTTGTATATTAATATCAGATTCCCCGTATTTACATTTTACATACTATCGTTTGATGTGCTACTGTGCTTTTCCTTTACTTCATACTTTGATAAATTTGTCACTTTTTCGTAGTAGAATATTCATTTCTTAGTCTACTCCAATAAGAGTA
>JAUELA010001900.1:0-12203 GCA_031471845.1 Boltenia villosa | reverse complement strand
GGATGCCGAAGCGGAGATGTACATTCAGCTATCCACTATTACACCTGATGTTAAACGTCTTTCCTCTTCTGTGCAAGTGCAAGCTCATCCTTATTATATTTGAGTAAATCCATTGCACCTTTTTTTATCAATTTTACCTTCTTGGTGTTCCGCGAGGCGAGATAAAAAGCGTATGTGTTCCGGGGCTAAAAAAGTTTGAGAAACGCTGCTATAGAGTATGTGTTCATGCCTAGGATAATAACACACTCGAAAATCATTGAACTACATTACACGAATTTCCACATTCATATTCGTATCATGCATTGAATCGTGGCGTTACCTGATGTCACCATTGCTGCTATAACCTTTGACATACGTGACGACGTACGTAAGAGGCCTAGGACATGTCTACCTGCCTGGTGCATTGACATTTCTGCAATAATAAAATCATTTCAAGTACGTGTGGACATTCTGTGGAGATTTCGGTGCATAAACGAGACCCTTGCTGGGTAGGTTACACAAAGGAGACACTTGTTGCTGCCTCGCGGTGTTTATTCTACGCCTGACTCATCAACGACCGTCATAAAAGTACTTACTAATGTCGCGTTCACATTGCGCAGATATGCGGAGGAGATCTGCGCAGATGATTATTTACATCGCATATTTTCGTAGATGCTTATTTGTACCGCATATCTACGCGCGATGCTTATTTGCACCGCATATCTCCCATATGCCTATTTACATCGAATTGTTAATTTGCATCGATAAGATAAACAGAACAAGAATCCAACTTTACATATGTTCATATACAAGACCACCCAGTAATTAGTGTAGTAATTCTAAACTTTGCTCGTTTACAGTATACCACCCCCCTGTGTAAAAGACAAATTAGTGATCAAGAAGTTTAAAAAAAATACTACAAAATGACAATTTCAAATGACAAGAACAGTAGCACATGAACAGTAAACATATAAAAACATGTAAAAATATGATAAATTTTATAAAAGCAGAAATTAGAAACACAGAACCCAAGATGGATGTTATGTGTAAGGTGGCCTGTAATGTGGATTTATCGAATCATATTTTTCGATTCAAAGCACAGCCAATTCGCAATGCCCATCCCTGTGCAGCGACATCAATAACTTCTCTAGGCCAACATTATTCTAATGCTAGCTTACATTAAACATAAGGATTCATGACATATATCAGCGGCATATCTTTAATTTTATGTTGATAAAATATACGTTACATAAGGTGTGGATTTAAGAACTCAATACGATTACCCGACTCACGCAAAGTCTTGGCACATTTCCTAACCTTAACCTTCCTTCCTTAGGTTACCCTATCAGTTAGGCCGTAAGGGAAAAAGTAAGGTAAATACAAAAAATAATATTCCACATAGTAGTTCATACATTCCACATAGTTCATTACATTTTATCTGAATAACGTTGGTTGCTTGGAGCGTCAACCAATTCTGCAGTTAACGTCAGGCCGTATGTGAAAAAGTATGTATGTAAAATAGTATAAACATAATATTCCAGACTACGCCTAGTTTTTCACCTGAATAACGTTAATTGTTTGCGCTGTTAATCAATTCCGGCATGTAACACCACTTTCCCGTACTTTCGTTTCTAACGTAAACGTCCGCCAAATCTGCTGGTCTGACCCAGTAGATGAAATCTGCGCAAATATGCTGCTTATTTACCATCTGTCGCAGATCTTGAGTGGGATCTGCGCAGATTCTGGTTATTTTCATCCGCCCTGATTATCTGCGACAGAGGATATCTGCGCAATGTGAACGCGACATAAGTAGCCTATACTTATTATGTAAGCGAAAAATCTTGCTACAATCTCAATATCTCAAGACTATTTTACCATTGATACTGTAAACTCCGTTGAAAAAAATTATGTCAAATATTTTTTCAATTATTTTAGCACTTGAATTTTTCCTCAGCAAGAGTGATGGCCCAATCAGTTACGAGTCTACACTTAATACATTTATTTCTGAATACTATTGTTGTCAAACTTCAGTTGGTAAATTTATAAAAGAATCATTAGAAGATATTCCATTCAGATTCAGAAAATAAAGGTAAGTACAGTTGCTTGTTATAATGTCTACAATGGTAGCACAAAATTTCTCTTCATCCACAGTACTATCACAAGTGATTTTCTGTTAAACCTACGAGGATTTGACAAAATAACTTTATATCAAACTGGCAGAAAGGGAGGTACAATGAGAAAACAAAAATATCCTAAGGTACAATGAGAAAACAAAATTATCCTGCATATAGCTAGCCCAAACGTTAGTGCTGAATCTAGATAAAATTTGGCCAGTTGATTATTGCTTCCGTTTCGTCTCTCCCGTGGGAAATTTCGATGCGGGATCACATTTGTGTTTTTCAAGAACCAAACAATTAAATAAATATGGAAAAAACTGTTCGCAAACGATCATTATTTCCTTGCAGTGGTTTCTCAAAAGCAGACGCCGGTCCTGTACCGGTACTCTCATCTGTATAACCAACATAACTTTGCTTTTAATATTATCGCAAACCTAGACAATAATAATGTCATCGTGGAACCGAAATTATCTGAGATGTTTTTTTTTTCACAGCTCCAACTACAACAAGGATTTTCACTTGTTGCATTCACGAAATACAATGAATTGATTCGGAGCATTTTGAATACAATCAAGATAGAAACTGGAGATAGCGGGAATTTAACTGAGATTGCAGGAAAACTATGTATATGAAACTATGAGTATGGAATTTGACCTGACTAACTGGTTTTAGGACAACTGCCCCCGTACAATTGCCCCCTTCGACTAACGGCGCCGGCAAAATTACTAGATTACGATCCTCAATTGATTCGACCCTGACCCTAACTATTGCCCTAACCCTAACCATTGGAAGAACGAATAATCACATATTTGAAAAGGGTATCCGGACATTTAGCCAATATTTGCAGAGAGTACATTTAGCCAACATTCAAAAAATGATATCTTAGGGTCAGAGTTAGGCTTCAGGGTAAGGGTTAGTGTTTGGGTTAGGATCAGGGTTAGTGTTAGCTTCAGTGCAACTTGGCTCATGTAGGTCGTTCAAGGGAGCTTGCTAATGATGACACGAAGGACAGAAGAAATGCATAGAGCGTGGACAAGTTTCAAGAGAGGGGAGTGATCAATAATGTGTTCAAGTCAGATACGCTACCTGGATAAGCTGACGAAACAAGATTATCTGATTATCTGATATGTACAGCAAGAGAACACATTGTAGTGGATTTTTCAAAAATGCCATTTTAGAGATTTGCCTAAAAGTATTCAAGCGATCCTTACGAATTATTATAATAATGACAAATACTAATTTTGTTCATTACATGAAAAGTATACATGTGATTTTTCCAGGTTTCATTTTGTTATTCCAGCACTCACACTCACATTCTAAGCTTGAGTATAGAGAATTCTTTGCGTAGTGTATCAAATAAACTGACACCCATCGCCGCCCATTTTTAAGTTTAAATGTGTTATTATGACATGACGAAGGATGCAAATTAACTCCGTTTCTTGCTTGTACTTTTCTTGGATTATACACCATTTAGGCGAGCGAATCCTTTTTCATTACAAAATCAAGTATTCCGAGTAGGTAGCCTGTCCAACACATATAATTTGTCATTCTAAATAAATATAGATGAAGGACGATCGATATTCTTGACATGCATTCGGGCGGGCTTGTTTTCCTTTCAATTTTTATCTTGTTCATTTCTCACGAGTTGTTTTTATGAAGGAGCTAATTACAAATTTGCTAGACCGTGACTGGGCGGAAAAATATCTGTGGCCGTGAATTTGCCATTATCTTAAATTGAGCGGAAAAACATCTGCGTTTATCACATTAATTCTCTATTAGGGGACATTTTTTAGCTTTGTCCCTTTATTTAGTTGAGATGGTTAATCGCCTAACGTGATACTGCGACATAGCAATTGGCATGAAATAGTAACTAGAAATATAGCAGGCGCATATTCTTTGATAAGTTGTCAAATGAGAGAGAACCCGCTAAATTGTTTCAGAGACTTGGCAGTCACGCTGTCGGTAACTGATTTATATACATTCCTGGCTATTCACCCAGAGACTTGGCAGTCACGCTGTCGGTAACTGATTTATATACATTCCTGGCTATTCACCCAGGGAAAAAAGAAAAAGGCGAGACTTGTTTTCTAAAAAAAATGCTTACATAGCAGTAATGCTCATAAACATTCATAGTTCTATTGGGTGCTCAAGGCTCTATTGTTTTATTTTTCGAGTGCTAAAATCGCAAATATATTGAATTAATTACTGTATAAAGAGATATGGCGATCTACATAGCTGGTCTTGTCTCCTTTATTGTGTTCTACCTTGTTATCTTATTCATTGGAGTATGGGCAGCTTGGCGAAAAAGAAAACAAGGGGCGGGGAAGGAAGAGTGAAACGATCATGGTGGCAGGAAGGGATATTGGCTTATTAGTCGGTAGCTTTACTATTCGTAAACAATATGAAACGTTTTTTTATGAACTCAATTACCCCGAGGCTACACACGCTACATTACAGTTGTCCCCAAAAATATTGAAAATATGATCCATCGGTTGGGTTTTTTACACATCTTCTTCAAAAATTATTTATCAGAATTATGTCTAAAAATAAAATACATGAATATACAGATTATATGCCAATATAAGAAATAATATAAGATCAATCAATAATACAAGTGTGATAAAAGTTTTCCCAGTGATTTCAATAGAGTTTAAAATATAATCATCATTTTTCAATACTCTTTTTCATGATTCGATATAAAATTTTAAATCGATCCTAAATATTTAAGTCATGAGATCTTCTCATTTCATAGTGATTCAGTATATTTCAATACACTGATCATTTAAGACAAGGTTTTCAATAAGTTCATTTCTCCACATTATGTTGAGAGTAAAGTCGGTATATGTGTAATAATTACACTTAAATTTCTCTCTTCGCTCTTCAATCAATCACTGGTTGCTTTTAAAACGTTAAAATATTTCATGTGATGCTCTACGAACCACAATCACAATTTAAAATATCACAGATAGGCAAGGTTATATGTTTAATCGAATATATCTCCAATGAAATTTTATAACATTAAGGCTTTTACTTAATAATATCTGTGATTTATATATTTACAATTATACCTTCCTTCTTAGGTGAGGCTTTTTTAAATACAAAAAAAGTCTGTGCTCTTTGCACGTATCATTTATATTTCTTGGGCGTAAAATATACGCAATAAAATTCGTTTAAATTTCAGTCTTCTATTGCTTTTTTATAAGCATAATATCGCGGCACTGTCTAGTGTCCATAATTTCCACGACGGTGGAATTTAGAGCATATTTGCTTTGAGCATTCAGTATGTCCTTTCAAAATCGTTGGCTGAACGATTGATTATATATCTGTATAGATACATACGATTTGATTCTTGATGACCGTATAGTTGACGTATGACTTCGGCGCTATCGATGAAAATTCCGTTTAGAAGTGACTTTTCTCTGGTCACATCAGTTTGATTTCGTCGAAATTTTGAGTTTGGTAAATTGTTCGGCGCCTCGAAAAATTGTTCGGCGTAAACAGGTTAGTAGACATATGTAGCTTGCTTCGAAGATTCGAATAGTGGTTGATGACGAAAATGTCGTTGCTTGCGGACTGAAGAGTGTTTTCCTGAGATTTTGTATAAAAAATGCAGTAAATTTGTTGTAAGTAATGGCAAGATTTCGCAAGGAAAAAATTTAATGCTTCATTGCAATCTTTCTAGTCTTCAGTCTTGATAATAGTTCGATTGAATTTAACTAAACTTTGAAATTTCCTCAGCAACAGCAACATCGAATAAGTTGGCCGGACTTTGTTCGAAGTAGCAGGAAGTTGTCTGAGAGTAGGTTGAAATTTCTTCGACTCGGTCCGGGAGTATATGGCGAGTACGGACGTCTCCTTTCTCCGCAGAAAATATTTCATCTCCCCGGACTCGAGTCTGTAAAATAAATTCTTCAAACGTTAAAATTTGCCAAAAAGTTTAAAAACGGTCTTATTTCTTCGGGTTGTTAGTTATGGCAATATAGTTGATATTTTGATATTAACACTGAAAATGTTATTTTCGTCGCTTGACGTAGAAATCGAGACATTGCTAATTCAGACACGTTAGGGGTCGTACGTTAGCCTCGTAGAGCAAAATTACTCGTTCAAAAATATCATAAAATTCGACTTAGCAGATGTTCAGATTTTCCATATCGCTGTATCGCAGTGTCTTTCCGACGTCTTCACGTCTCGTAGATTTTCAGTCCGTTTGCCGAATCCCGCATCATTGAATACATCTCGTCCTTGCTCGATGAATCTTTGAATAAAAATTGGACTATACGTTAACATGGCCAGCGCTTAAATTGGTATAAATCTTCGTTCTTAATTTTTGAAAATGTACTCAACTCCGCGAAGACGAACGTCAATTAGATAGAGCTTCTCCCATGCATTGCAAATTCCTGTCGCAAAATTGATTCTAGGATTTCGGATGTTTGCAAATTCTGGCCGTCGTTGATTCCGTTTCCTTCCGTTCGACTCCAACATCCAACTTCATTACAGAAGGGTTTTGCGTGTCCAAATCACGGTCGGGAATATCACCATAAATGTAGGGGTCCACCTACTCCGTTCCATTTAAGACTTGATTCCGTTTCCTTCCGTTCGACTCCAACATCCAACTTCATTACAGAAGGGTTTTGCGTGTCCAAATCACGGTCGGGAATATCACCATAAATGTAGGGGTCCACCTACTCCGTTCCATTTAAGACTTGATGTTGTCAGATATAAAATTCTCAGTCTAGGTTTTGATGCAGTTTTATTCAAGTAAATGGCTGGTCACGGACACACGTCAGGCTTTACGCCTCAGTGAGCCGCCCTCATAACAGAAATACAGTTATTTTTATAGTTTTGTTACAAGCCTTTAGGCAAAGACATTTACGTTCAAAAATAACTGGAGGCCAATGCACTAAATTAATTTCACGTCCTTAAGTAGAAAATGAAATTCACGAGAAAGTCGTAAATAATTATCACGCGATATTCGTAAACAATATGAAACGTTTTTTTATGAACTCAATTACCCCGAGGCTACACACGCTACATATTCTTAGGTGCATACAAGCAGAACGTTTAGATAAAAGTGAGAGCAACTCAAAAAGAGAATGAATTGATTTAATGCTATGCAATATTGTACGCAGTTTGGTGCAGTTTATGACATTCACCTACGATACTATTAATAGGCTACTTATATTGATCTCCGACGAGCATATATTTTTATGTTGGCCCTCGTTGGAGTCCTTCCCCTACGCCCGAGAAATTTTTGTCATATATTCAAAATAACATACTTTATTCACAATTAAAATGAATTGGTGGCGTATGAACTATAACTGGTCCACTGACACCATTCTTCTGGCAGGATGGAGATTTTTTTCTGTGTTGGCCCTCGTCGGGGTCTTTCCCCCACATTTAAGAAGTTCAAAAAATTTTAGAAGCAATAAATAAGTATATACTTAGACAAATATGGCGACTTGAGACATGCATATTGCTAAACGAAGCTTGGTAATGATGTACGGTACTAGTTCTTTTCACCTGACAAAATGAACAATTTTCACCTGAAATTATTTGAAATATTTGTTGATCGCAGTCGTTTAGCTTCTATGAAAAAATAAACACTTCAATATTAATACTAAAACACAGTAACAACAAAGGCAAGAGTCATAAACCACATCAACCTTATGGCTATAATATCATTAACGTTCAAGTGAACGCGTAACGAGTAAAACAATCGCTTATATTACATTGCCTTTTCCTCTTAGACAGTTGCGATTGTTTGCACATAATTTGAATAAAGAGCGTGATAAAACGTAAGTAGTAAACACATAATTCGACAAGTATCTTGATCATTATTAACTTGCCTCCAGGTTATTTCCTACTGTATAAATAAATAAAGCCTTTGATATGAAATATTTCGATTTTTATATCAGTAATTTTTTTAGCAGAAAACAATCTTTTGACAGTTATTCGCTGTTAGGCTGTAAACGCCTTTGCAGATTATATTGGGCAGTGCGATCAGGAGGCTACAACATATTTACTTGTTTCACCCATATTTTACACGTTTTAATCAGGTTTGCATGCTGAAGCCTACGGTCCGGAGGCAATAGGACCCCGCGAATTACGAGGATAGGTTTTGATCGAAGGTTTTAAATTATATAGGCTATATTTTTAATAAATAGCCTACTATAAATTTCATTCAATTCAGGATATTACAGCAATGAAGAATTACACTCTCAACATGCGCTTTCCTGAAGAATTCTTCTCGAGCAATAAACATATTATAAATAGTGAACATAATTCTTCAGGGCTATGTACTGGGGCATGGTGCCTACCGGGCGAAGTAGCTAAAGGCCAAGGAGCCTACAATGCATGGTTAATACGGTCCCTGGTGTCATTTTAGTTCTTTGATAGCATATGATATGCACTCTTTGTATACGGATTTTAGCTCATTATTTGTCTCACATAGCCTAGAAGAAAGGTTGCAAAACTATTAATTATTGTAAAACTTCTTTCACTAGTCTAATGTCCCTTTCACACTACAGTAGTCCTACCGGTAGTACCACCGATTTGCTTATTTGCAAAGTAGCTCTTCGGTGGATGCTTATTTGCAAAGTAGAACCACCGTCTTGCTTATTTGTATCCGGGGAGAACCACCATCGTGCTTATTTGCACAGGAGAACCACCGTCGTGCTTATTTGCACAGGAGAACCACCGTCGTGCTTATTTGAACAGGAGAACCACCGCCGTGCTTATTTGCACAGGATAACCACCGTCGCTGTTCCTGTTTTTACAAAGAAGAAAAAAGTGATCCGCGAAGTTAGCGGACGTTAGTATTGTTGCAACTTCGATTAAAAAATTAAATAGTTGTATCATTTAGATCAACGTTAATGGTCATGATTTGGGGTCTTTTTGCCTAAAAATATTTATAAAACATTCAATCATAGAAAAGTGTTAACGTTAGCGGCATAAGTATGGAGCATAAAATTGGTTTATCACTTGCTCAACGGCAACAAAGAAAATCAAGAGACCTTTCTGACGACCCAACCAGGTATGATATAATATTTTTTGCTCTGGCCATTCCGACCAACTGGGAAAACAACCCTTATGCTAACCCCAACACCAGAGATCGACTGGGTCATGAACGCTGATCATGCTTCAACGCGACATCTAAGGACCCATCACTCTACTAACAACTGGTAACAGTTGTGACTCCCAACTTTTGCAGGATAACCTAACTTGTCTCGGAGGGTGCCAGTGAGACACAGACTGCAGAGCCCGTCTTTGCGTTGTGGATCAAACTCCAGTTTTTGGTGACATTTTTTCATCCTGACTAGTGCACACCCCATATTGCCCAAGTACTCTTTTGGCCACTCCGCCACTGTAAGGGGTTGTCCATTATGTCAACAAAATGGGGGAGGGAGGGGTTTAAAAAAGTTTGACAATTGTAGAATTGGGTGGGGGGTCTAGGCTTCAACATAATTCTATTTTAGAATAAAGGCCATCCATATAAAATGTTGTTTTTTTGTAGGGAGGGGTAACATTTTTTGACATAATTTCATTAGGGGGCCACTGAAAGTTTGACAGTTGTTTACAAGGGAGGGGGGGGAGGGGGGTAAAAAATTGCCTAACAATTTATGACATAATAAATAGACGTCCCCTAACACCTAACCCACAATCAACTCTGTATACCAATTACTTCTTTTTGTACAATTAATAAACCCTCAGCATCACATCTGGAAAATGTTTGGTCTGAAAAAAAAAAACAGAAACATTTTTATGGAGCTTTTATGTTCAACGATACAATGGTTATGGAACATCCCAAGAGACAGTTTCGTCAACATATACACAATAATATGCAAAGAGGTCATGCCTGAATTCAACTTGAGCATTATTTACAATATCGCTGTAAAAATATTAGCAATGCTCCACTTAATAACAATATATATAGGTCACAATACAACATATTTTTTAAATATCCTTTGTATTACAGAAGAGCCAGTATAAGGCAGGGTGATGAAACATAAGCATGTTTCCAAACTGACTGCAATGTGATAGCGTAGTGAGGTCGAATGAGTGATTGCGATAATGCAAATTTCTTCCCAAATTGCTACGTCAAAAACAATTGTCTCACTGAGACAATCGAACACTTCAAAAAATACTGTATATATGAGTTAATCTAAAACCCCATGGTCCATTGACTCTCAAATAATAATTTGTTTGTTTCTCAAGTTCTCTCAGAACAGATGAGGAAGATGAGAAAGATGAGGAAGTTCTTCTCCAGTTGATGGAGATATTTACTCAAAAGGAGAAAAGAGTTTGGTGCCTCCCATGCTCAATACATTGGTGGGAGGAGATAGCTCTTCCCAGTTGGAGAGACAAGGACTGGAGGTCTCATTTACGCCTCAGTAAAAAGCTATTTTTCGAGCTAACTGAAGAACTAGGCAATACATGTCTTACAAAGTTGGACACACAATTTCGAAAGGTGAAATGTGTATAAACATTTCCAGGAATTTTTCTACAATGGGTTTTACTTGCATTTAAAAACACAATCAAGCTGTACATTTTGTTTGGATTATAATTGTCTTTATTAAACAAAAATAATTAAATTGTATTCAAATTTAACAACATGTAGTATTGAATGATAATACCAACACCATTTCCTTCATGACAACCTGTACACGTACAATGATCATATTATTTTATCCATTAAATGTGGTTCTAAAAGATATATTTTGATAGGCTGTTCCTTTGCATCGAAAGGTGGCTCTAACTCTGTGGAGGCTGGCGACAAATGAAGATTTCAGGTTTTGTAAATAAAATAGATTAATACATGGGGTTGCAAAGCAGTAATTGTTTGAAAAAGTGTATTGAATTGTGCACTTGCCATCATTCAATTATATTTATAGATCGCTTGGTCAGCGCTTTGGCGTTGGGATGAGTACTGCCTGCATCATCACCAATGAGGTGATAAATGCCATTGTTTCCAAGTTGAAGCCAAACTATTTGAGATGGCCAACTGAACTGGAAATTATCCAGTCAGTTCAGGGTTTTTCAGCGAAATGTGGTTATCCGCAGTGCGCAGGTATGTATTACCAGAATTAATGATGAAAGCTTAGTAGCTTACTATGACAATAATTTGATATATTAAAAATTTAGGAGCAATTGATGGTGTGCATATACCAATATTAGCTCCTGCAGAGCACCCTGCTGATTATTATAATAGAAAAGGCCATCAATCACTCTGTGGTAATGCAAGCAGTAGCCGATTCTTCATACAAGTTAGACATTGGAAACTACTTGTAGTGATACATTATAAAATGCATTTTATTAAACTTCTCACTTGAATTGGCAGATTCATTGATGTTGTTGTTAGCTGGCCAGGCTCAGTTCATGATGCCAGGATTTTGAACAACAGCTCATTGTATGAGAGGGCGGAAGCAGGAGTACTCTTCCCTCAGGTTACCATCATTGACATGACAATAAATATATAAAATATATGTTAACTTTTGAACTAATCTAGCACATTAACAGAAATAATTTGATCAATTTGATGATTGACTATAACAATTTGACATAGTCACAATATGTAATTTATTAACTTTATTTAGACAACAAGAATTATTTCTGGGGTGCATGTGCCAATTCACCTTATAGGTGATGGGGCATATCCACACAGGACATGGCTTCAAAAGCCATATCCTGATCATGGGTTGTCTACGCTGCAGCTTAATTATAATGCAAACTTTAGTAAAGCTAGAGTCATAATTGAGCACGCATTCGGGCAGCTTAAAGGTCGCTGGAGGTGTTAAAGAGGAATGACACTTCGCTGGAGAACCTCAATAATATCATTTTGGCTTGTGTTATCTTACACAACTTGTGCTGTGATAAGAAAGAGGCTTTCGAAGAAAGATGGCTGGTTCCTGAAGAATCGCAATCATCTAGTGATACTTGGAGGGGTGCAGATAATAATGGACCAGAGGAACAACGACAAGCTCTTTTACGTTTTTTCAGTTCTCACTCATAGTGCCCGGAATGTCCTGGGAATGACATTAAACTACCCTCAATGTCCTGAGCAAGACGTTAAAGTGCTCTCCTAGTCCTGGGAACGACATTAAACTACCC